>CP139509.1:161497637-161710324 GCA_021014915.2 Artemisia tridentata subsp. tridentata
TAGTTTTAAATTATTGAGGATTAAGCATTCCAATACTTGCTACCAAGTACTGAAACCTTCCAACATCAAAAGCTTTTGTAAGAAGATCTGAAAAGTTGTGATCAGAATCAATTTTAAGAACTTGAATCAACTTTTTCTCATTACAATCTCTAATAAAATGATGTCTTATTTCAATGTGTTTTGTTTTAGAATGTTGCACTGGATTTTTAATTATGCAAATAGTACTACTATTATCAATATGTATGACAGTGTTCATAAAATTGTACCCATAGTCAAGAAGTTGGTTTTGAAGCCATAGGACTTGACCACAACAACTTGCAGCAACTACATATTCAGCTTCAGTTGTTGAAGTAGCCATAATTGTTTGCTTCTTACACTGCCATGAGATAAGTCTACACCCAAGGAATTGACATCCTCCAGTTGTTGACTTTCTGTCCAAGCTAGCACCAGCATAATCACTATCCGAAAATGCTACCAAGTCAAAAGGTGATTCCCTTGAATACCATAGACCCAACCTTGGTTGACTCTTGAGATATCTAAAAATCCTCTTAACTGCTGTTAAATGAGAAACCTTTGGAGTTACTTGAAATCTTGCACAAGCACAAACAGAGAACATGATGTCAGGTCTTGATGATGTGAGATACATCAAAGAACCTATCATAGATCTGTAAGTGTGTACATCTACATTGTCTCCATCTAAATCTTTAAGAAGTGGATTCTCAGAGTCCATTGGTGTGCTTGCCATTTTTGAATCAGCAAAGTTGAACTTCCTTAGTATCTCAGCAACATATTTAT
This sequence comes from Artemisia tridentata subsp. tridentata, assembly GCA_021014915.2. Classification (NCBI taxonomy): domain Eukaryota; kingdom Viridiplantae; phylum Streptophyta; class Magnoliopsida; order Asterales; family Asteraceae; genus Artemisia; species Artemisia tridentata. The sequence continues at coordinate 161,498,433 of CP139509.1, forward strand.
CTTGAGTAATAAATATGCCTTCATTTGACTGTTTAACTTGTAAACCCAAAAAGAATGTAAGTTATCCCATGGAACTCATCCGAAACTTATCATGCATAAGCTTCTCAAACTCCAAACATATCTCCTTCCTTGTAGATCCAAAGATGATATCATCCACATACACCTGTACTAACAAAAGATCACTCTTTTGCTTCTTGATGAATAATGTCTGATCAATCTTGCCTCTTTGAAATTCATTTTCAATTAAGTAGGAAGCCAGTGTTTCATACCATGCTCTAGGTGCCTGATGAAGGCCATAAAGAGCCTTAACTACTCTGTACACTTTTTCTGGATGGTCAGGATCAATGAACCCTGGAGGTTGTGAGACATACACCTCTTCTTCAATAGTACCATATAAAAATGCACTCTTGACATCCATTTGATAAACTGTGAAGCCTATAAATGAAACATAAGCTAAGAAAAGCCTAATTGCCTCAAGTCTTGCTACTGGAGCAAAAACCTTATCATAGTCTATACCTTCTTCTTGTGTGTACCCTTGGGCTACTAATCTAGCCTTATTCCTAATCACTATTCCCCTTTCATCCCTTTTATTCTTGAAAACCCATCTAGTGCCAATTACCTTTTCATCCTTAGGTAAATCAACTAGCACCCAAACCTTCTGAATCTTAAACTAAAGAAGCTCCTCTTGCATAGCTTTCACCCAGCTTGAATCATCTAGGGCTTTAAGAATGTTCTTTGGTTCTGCCTGAGAGAGAAAACATACAAACAAGCAAGAGTTTGAAAACTCATGCTGCTTTGAAGCATAAAGGGCATCAAGAAGCCCTTGTTGGTCTGAAGACATCAGTTGTTGTCTTGTCTTCACACCTGATTGTACATCTCCAATCACATTTTCTAAGGAGTGGACTTTGTGAATCCTGACGAGTGGGGTTGAAGGAACTTGATAGTTAGGTGAGATATTGCTCAAATCCACCTCTTTATCTGAGAAATCTGCTTCATTTGAGTCTGAAGGGCCAGCAGTAGAATCATTTGGCCTAGCAGCAGAAAAATTAAGCTTAGCAGTAGAATGCTCTGTCTCAACAGTACTATCATCAGCAGAAACATTTTGTTGTTCCTTTGTTCCATCTTCCTTGTGTTCATCTTCAACATCTTCTTTAGCTTTACCAGAAGAAGATTCATCATTTATTGAAGTTGAAACCACACTTGTACTTATTGGCATCCATACATGATCTTGATTTGTCTCCTTGTCTAACCCTGCCTCATTTGTTGTTTGTGAACCTGAAAAATCATTAGTTTCTGCAACAACAGGCACATAATTCATAGAATGGGTTAGTGACTCAAGATCAAATAGCCAATTAGGACCTTGACCTGCCACATTGGATTTATTCTCTAAAAATTCCATATGCAGGTTCTCATCTACTCTTCTAGTTCTCAAGTTGTATACTCTAAAAGCTTTGCTATTGAAAGAATATCCAACTAAGAATCCTTCATCTGCTTTGCCATCAAACTTTCCAAGATGGTCTAAGGTATTTAGAATTGTCACATGACATCCAAAAGGTCTAAGAAATCCTATTGTTGGAGTTCTACCTCTAAAAAGTTCATATGATGTCTTATTGTGAGATCTGACAACCAAAACCCTATTTTGAACATAGCAATCAGTGTTGACTGCTTCTGCCCAAAAAGTGATAAGCAACTTAGAGTCGGCTAACATGGTTCTAGCAGCTTCTATGAGTGTTCTATTTCTCCTCTCAACAACACCATTCTGTTGTGGAGTTCTAGCAACACTAAATTCTCTCCTAATACCTTTTTCTTTGCAGAAATCATCCATAACTCTATTTTTTGAATTCTGTCCCATTATCACATCTAATGACTTTTACTCTTTTGCTTACTAGGTTTTCTATCTGTGTAATGAAAGTCTTAAGGATGCTAGAAGTCTCATCCTTAGTGGCTAAAAAGAAAACCCATGCAAATCTATTATAGTCATCAGTAATAACTAGACAATATCTTTTCTGCATCAGGCTCCTAACAGAAGTAGGTCCAAATAAATGCATATGAAGCATAAACAATGATTGATCAATAGAGTTAAAAATTTTGGGCTTACAAGTGGCTTTGTGTTGTTTTCCTTTAAGACAAGCAATGCATGTTTGGTCATTTTCAAATCGTTTTTGAGGTAAACCTCTTACCAAACCATTCTTAACAATCTGATTTATGGTTTTGAAGTTAATGTGACCAAGCCTTCTATGCCAAATCATTGATTCATCCAATGTGGCCTTTGATACAAGACAAGTTAAAGCCTTTTTAGGAACAATGTTCTTCATATCAACACTGTACATATTGCCCTTTCTAGGAATTTTAAGAAGTACTTGACTTTCATCAGGCATCTTAAAATCAGGAGAAAGCACAAGACATTCAGTGTCACAGAAAAGAACTTTGTTCTTTTTATCACACATTTGTGAGACACTAAAAAGATTATACTTAAGCTCTTGCACATAGAACACATCTTCAAAATCTAAATTTTCAGTTTTAATTGTACCTTTACCGGAAATTTTGCCACCAATACCTCCTCCAAAGCTAACAAAGCCTCCATCTATTGATTGAAAATCTGAGAGATAAGACTTGTTGCCTGTCATGTGCCTTGAACATCCACTATCTGAGTATCCTTGATCCTCTTGTTTATCAGATGAATGTTCCTGCACAGTAATAAGGAGTATTAGTTTCCTTTGGGGACCCAAGCCATTACTGACTTGGATCTGCCTCATGCATCAATGTAATTTAATCTTTTAAGAATGGTTGATGCACCATTGGGTTTAGTTGGATTCCAAACCTAACATGCTGAGGCCTTAACAGCATTTTCCCCGTTTTCCCTAGCAGCAGTATTAACTACTTGCCTAGCAGTATTAACTGCTGGCTTTGCAGTTGTACCCTTAATTTTCCAAACTTGTTTTTGGACCACTGCTTTTGATTGAATGGGCCTTTTAACAGTTGTTGATGCATTTTTGTAAGTTGATTTTGCATTTTTAACTGTTGGTCTTGGGTTAACAGTCATGAATGGTCTAGCAGTAGAAACTGCTTTTGAAACTGCTCTGGGTTTTGTTCTCTTAGAATTAGAGTGAAAGTGAAATTGAGGAGTTTGCCTTTTGTAATTCACCCTATTTTTTCATACCCAGATACCCATTGGTTACAGAAAGCTGCAAGATGATCAAAACTACAACATGTGTAACAAGCTTTGTTATAAAAGTCAAAGTCATCACCTAATTGGTCAGACTTGAGGTTATTCCAACTCCTTTGGTTACCTCTGGGCTTGTTAGTGGATCTATATTGTTCACAATATTTAACTGGTTGCCTAACATGTTTAATGTTTGTTCTAGGCCTAACAGTATCCTTTTTGACCACTTTAGGAACCCTTGTTCCTGCTTTCTTAACTATTTCAGGTTTAGACATAACCTGTTGTTCTTCATCACTATCAGATGCACAGTCCTCAACAACTATATCATCTGATTTCCCAGAAAGTGAAGTTTTACATAAACTCTCACTTACTTTTTCTACCTTAGGACTCTCAGTAGACTTAGAACCATATTCCATTATTGGTTCTTGAAACTCAGCAAATCCTGTGTGTGCTAGGTCAATTCCTGGAGGTGAAGGAACACCTCTGTATGGTGGAGGAACAGACTTGTATCCAACACCAGATCTAGCTTTATTGATTACTTGAGCTTCCCAAATTTTATTAATTCCCTCTGAGGCATGAGCTAAAGCATCTACTGTTATCTTAACATTTTCACTTTTATTTTTAGCTTTAGCTAATGATGCATTTTGTAATCAAATTATTTCATCTTTGAACTCTATGTTTCTTTTTAGGGCATTCATGTCATCAGTAAACTTAGATTCATTTCCTTGAAAGTGTAAGATTTGTTTTTCAAGAACAGCCAGACCTCTTTTATGATTAGCTAAATTAGCAAGAGTGTCAAATAGTTCTTCTAGTTGAGCATCAAAGTCCTTTTTAAGTTTTTCATAAGCATTAAGAGCAGAGCATGATTCAGTACATTTGATTATAGTATTTACCTCTGAATCAGAAAAGGCCATTAGAGCAGTCTCAGTGGCCACCATTGCAGCTTCTTTTGGTGCTTCTTCCTCATCAGCCATGAAGCTCCAATCATAGTTAACACCATCTATGGCTAGCATAGCCCTTGGCTCTTCCACTGTGACTTCCTTCTTCTTCTCTTGCTTATACCATGTGTTTCTATTATCCTGCTTCCTTGGGTTTCTACACTCTTTAGCAAAATATCCCAGCCTGTGACAGTTGAAACACTCTACTTTCTTCTTATCAAACCCAGCAGTTTCATTACCATTGATGGTAATCTGCTTTCCAGTTCTTTGCCAAAACTTCTTAGCCCTCATGCTAAGTAAAGCAACCTGCCATTTGATATCCATCTCTTCTAAATCATTATCATCCAACTGATCAAGGTCTTCATGAGTTAGAGGAGAACCACTAGTTTGACTAGACATGAATACATAGAATGATGGATCTCCAAGTCTAGCAGCATTCTTTTGTGAACTAGTAGTAGGACCACCATAGTTAGCAGTAGAAACACCTGCATCTTCATCTACCTCTTCTGACTTACTAATACTAGGAGATGACAAGAGTGCCACATTCCCAGAACTAGTACTGTAGTTTCCAGACTTTTTCAGACTTTGTTCAACAATTTTGAAGTTGTTGTACAAATCATTGAGTTTCATGGTTTCAATGTCTGGCTTATTCATCCAGACAACCACATGAGTATGGAATTCATCAGATAGACTTCTCAAAAACTTCATGTTGAGATCTTCCTTTGCTATCTCAACCCCCAACACAGCTAACTGACTGATAAGCTTGTGTAATCTAGAGAACAACTTATCAAGTGATTCATTTCTATTTGAACTAAAGTTTTCAAATTGTTGTTTCAGCAATGTCTTCTGTGTTTTCTTGGTAGTTTCATTACCACCAAACCATGCACAAATCTCTTCAAAAAGAGTTTTTGCATCAGGATACTTGCTAAAAGATAGCATCTGTTCACCAGGAATGGTCATGAGCAACAAGTTTCTTGCTTTTTGATCATTTCTCTTTTGTATCCATTCTTCACCGGTAACTGGTCCAGTATTTCTTTTCCTATCTGTTTTTCCTTCAAGAATGACATCTGTATAACCTAGTGTAAAAGAATCTCCATACATAATGATATCCCAAAGAGCATAATCTTGAAACATAAAATATTGCTCAATCCTTAACCTTCACAACTCAAACTCATTCTGTTTGATCATGGGCAACTTTGCAGCAATATTTGTAGCCTGAGTGTCTTGTACGTCCATTTCTGCTTCTTCTTCTAAATCAACTATATCAGCCTTGCTTTGATACCAATTGAGGAGTGGATTCGATACACTATAAGGTTGTTAGACCTTTGTTGCTTTGTGTATATGATATATTGAGTTAATATGATTAAATATGCGGAATCTACTTAACCACACTTAGAAGGTTATTTGTTTTATGGAAATGAAAAGTAATGCTTCAGTAACGAACAATGAACATGCAATGTTAACACCAAACGATTCAATATTATTCAAGATAATACGAGTGATCTTTACTATCACTAGGGTTACAAAACCTTGAATCTTATGTTTTTATGACTTATGATATTGTTGTGTTTGTTCTATTTTCTTAACAGTTATGATCTAATTTTTTGCATACACACACTATTAGACACACATATATCTAGTCTAAGATCTTTCTTTTATAGCACAAGAAAGATCTTTACATTATTGTCAAGTCTAATCGAACACATGCTTTGAGAGTGTCAGTCATTAAGATACAACATGTATCTATGTTTACAATTTGTTCCTGAACACTTTGTCTAAAGATATTATCTACCATGTATTGTTGACTATTATACACATAATATCTTTGTATACTTATCCAACCAACAGTAGAATACTTCAATAGTTATCCACTCAGCAGTAGAATCAAATGCTCTAGCAGTAGAATGATACTTAAGAGTATTTCTTGAGCAGAAACCGATATTAATCTTCTTGAATATTTAATTCCCAACAGTATGGCTTCTGGGTTATGACCATCGTCCTATAAACGTTGTTGTGTTTATGTGTTGTATCTGTTTTTTTTTCTTTTGTTGCTGCTTTTAGTATTCTGTGTTCTTCGTTTTTAAAAATGCGAACGAAAAGCAAGGCTGTACGTAGAATCGATACGGACCAGGTTGGTGAATGGGGTGACTCTGTTATTTCTGTGGTTGAAGTGGTCGGGGTTCCTGTTTTGGATTATGCTGAAGGTGAAACTTCCGACGAACCCGGTTGTTGGGCACGTTAGTGTTCCCGAAGGCATGTTTAGGGGTTCCTGTAGATGTTCAGGATTTCTTTGCCACTCCGGATGTTTTGGGTTCGTACGGTAACTCTTCGAATGGTATAAGGATCAGTGAACCGGATTTGCTGCATACGCGTGCATCATATCGTTATCGCCAGTCTTTGTTAGAAGCAGAGGCTATCGGAAAAGGGAAAAGGAAGATAGATGATGTGCCACTTCATAGGTCTAGCGGTATAATGATGCATTTTCTTTCTATGTTTTGTTAATGATCTGTTGTATCTATGTTTGTCGTTTTCTTCTAACGTTTTGTGTTTCTAGGCTACTATACTATGGGTGGTTCAAGTTCGGGACTGTTGCCGACGAACCCGGTTGTTGGGCACGTTAGTGTTCCTGAAGGCATGTTCATTTACGGTTCTATGACGTGTTCTTTTGCTATTGAACTTTCTATGGTTTGTAGGTTTCATTGTGGGTACTTTATTGTTTTCTGATATGTCTTCGTTACATATGAATAATTATACTGTGTTTGTTCTTTTTGCAGCAGCTGCACAGGTTACTACTTACTCTCCTAACGCTGGCCCTTCACAGCCAATGACTTTTACACCGGCTTACGACTGTGAGTTCGCTGATGTTTGACAATTTTAGCTGCTGTTATTTTAGTTTGAACCAGGTTACGAAATGAACATTGGTCCAATAAACTGTTATGAGGAATGAAATAAGTAGCTTTTTCAATTCTTATCACAGGTTCTACAAGTGTCACGGCGACGCAGGAACGACTCCGAAGAGGGGGTTTGCGTGGTCGTCAGCAGACCCGTGCGCGGACAGGTACACAAGCTTTAGAGATTTGTTGACTTACTACGTTTTGAATCTTCAATTGATATTGTAGGGTCTTCGGATGCTTCGGAGTCTATGCGAACTCCATTTGGTATTCTCTTTGCATACCCTTTGTCGGATTCTTTATGATGTTGCATATTAGCATTGTGTTTTAGAATATATGAACGGAGTAACAGTGTCTTCTATACTGTCTTTGTTCTTTTTGCAGCAACTGCACAGGTTACTACTTCCTCTACTGACGCTGGCCCTTCACCGCCACTCACTTTTACACCAGCATACGACTGTGAGTTGACTGATGTTTCACAATTTTAGTTTCTCTTATTTTAGTTTGAATAAAGAAAGCTTTTACATTTATGTATCGTTAAGTGCATGTACCTGTAACCAGAATTAATGAGAACAACAAGAACAAAATTTGGCCTAAACCTGTCAAATATAGGGTCTAATGAATTCGACAGATGGTCATACCTGCCAAATCTATATAAAACGTAGTGGATGAAGCTAGAGAAAGAGAAACATTTAAACATTTTACGGTTGAAGAATGAACAGATACACATGTTAGAGTTTATGGATTATTTATTAATATTTGTATGTCCGGTTTCGAACCCGAGACTTCGGGATTGCACACATTACGTATGAGTCTCAATGTATTAATAATTAATATAATGATTTATGATTAATTATTAAATCACAAATATTTATGTGATCGAACAAGAAAAATGAAGGGGGTTAAATGTCGATTCTTGAAACTTGAGGAGGTGTTGCACTCAAACTTGGAGAGCAAGTTTGGAGTGTATATAAACCCTTCAAAGCTTAATATAATCGGTTGACACAAGGTGAATATCCCTAACCGATTACTTTTTGCTCAATATTCGATCGACAGATAATATAATCCCTAACCAATTGAATAGTCAATCGATTCTTTTTTCTCTTCCTACTCACTGACACAAAACAGTAAAGGAGTTATTTAATATATGCATGTGCATGTGTTAATGGGACATGTATAGTGCATGCGTATTTATTTATTTATATGCAAGTCAATGTATTTAGTCCTTTATGGATCCGATCGTATAATATATAGAACATCAAACATAGTTGTTGTGATGTTTTATTTGTGATCTTGAACCTAGCTTTTCACATTGAGACGCTAGTAATACGTGTGTACAAGAACGGAGTACAAGCTTGTTTTAGCTTGTTGTTATTTGCCCTATTCGACTACATAGTGGTCGATCCTCTTTAAACCCATATTAGGGTTTATATTGTTCTTGGTGATCACGTGGTTCCTTGTTTTTGCTAGGAATAAAATAAGGTACGTGTCTATTTAATTTTATGTTAATTAATTATATGTTATGTAGATCTATCCGCTGCGCATACTTGTGATGTTTATGTGTTTATAGTATTTGTATGATTCACATATTCCAACAGAATGAACAGATACACACGACAAAACAACTACAGCAAAAAAAATAATGATTTTTTTTTTCCTTTTGCTTTTATGAATTAAATAGATTTGCTTTCAACTACCAATCATAATATCTTGATTCATATTGTCATGCATCGTCTATCGGAAACATTTACACATATTAAGACCATAGTAAAAAATATTCACCCAATTCACCTTCTTTTCCGGATGGGTTTCTTGAATATGTGGATAAAAATGGGATCTTTGTTTTGGGCATTTGTTATGGTCTGCAGCTCATTGTGTAGAAGCTTTGTGGTCAAGTTGTCATTGGTGAGAAACAAGAATATGGGAAAATGGTCATTCAGATTATTGGTGTTAATAGGTTGTTTAAGGGTGTTGGGGAGAAACAGGTTGCTTGGATGAGTCATGGCAATGAGGCGGTGAAGCTGCCGGAGGGGTTTCAAGTTGTGGCGAGAAGTGAGCAAGGTGCGGTTGCTGCAGTTGAGAATAGGGAGAGGAGGTTTTATGGGCTTCAGTATCATCCTGAGGTACATTGAGTCGTGTGGCATTGTGATTATGCTATTTATTGTGTGTTTTGTGTGGTAGATAGTCAGTTTCTAGTATAGTTGACGCCTTCTTAGGTTTTGTAGCCCATAATCACTATAGAGTGCGGTGCCAAACACGAAATACCATCGAATAGGTTTTGATAAGAAGATATATAGTAGTAGAACACTGTATATGTCAATTTGCTCTGAAGGAACCATTTGCAGGGTTGCCTAAGATATATTTGCATAGTGCGGATCGAAAAAATCAGTTGCATTAGTAGCTGCAACGTAACTGTATTGATTGTTATGGTCCGATTCATGCAAATCTTTGAATAATGAGAATTTGCCAAACACTGGTTATCTATTTATCACAATTTTAAACATGAAAATGACATCCGAACACTATCTGTTCGTGTCTGTTTGGTTATAGTTAATTATCTATTTCAGATTTGTTCATATGTATCACTTTTGTAACTCAATGCCAACACTCCATAATTTGTGAAAATGCAGGATATTTAGTAGTTTGATCACTCTCAGTGGAAACTACTTATCATTGGTTTTGATAGGAAGCTAATATTAGTACAACAATACAGCATATGTCAATTTAATCTGAAGGCTTACTGATCTCACGATTGTGCTTAACTAAGAATTGGGTTGCCTAAACATTAAACTTTATGTCCACTTAGGGGGTGTTTGTTACAGCTTATACGCTTAGGTGTTTTTGGCTTATTTTGAAATTTATGAGCTCATATAAGTTCTTATGTCATAACAAGCCGAAACCACATAAGCTTATAAGCTCGAAAATAAGCTTAAACAAACACCCCTTAATTGGTCGTCTAGGCGTAAAACATATATGGCTTCAATCAGTAGTAAATTGTTTAAAAAAAGTTAGGATTAGTTGACTTTTCTTTACCCTGCTACAATTTATACTAAGACTTCTTTTTTAATCTTATGAAGGTGACACATTCACCTGAGGGAATGCAAACGTTGCGACATTTTCTTCTTGATATTTGTGGAGTCGACGTAGGGTGGAAAATGGAAGGTGTAATGGAGGAAGAAATAAAAGTGATCAGAAACACTGTGGGCCCTCAACAGTCGAAAACCATGTCTCACTTACATAGCAGAAACGGAACTAGCATCTACAGACGCACGCAACGTCATCGCTAAAGATTACAGAAACAAACACCGCACACACATTAGGACAAATATTCGCCGCCCCGCCGCAACGCGGCGGCTCGAGGCCATCCTCATTCAGTCTAATATATAGTCGAAGCTTATGACCTTTTTCTCCTCGTACATTACATTGACTTTATTACTAGTAGTTACAAGAATTATACTCCGTATTTAAAAACATGTGGTATTTAAAAACATGTGGCAATTTCATATATACACAAAACAAACACCATAATTTCATATTTCCCCAAAACATGCTTTAAAATCATTGTATTCATGCATTAAAAACTTGTCATTTGGGTAAATATAGAATTATGAAGTTTCTTTTAAGTATATATAGAATTATCCCTAAAAACGTTACCAAAACTAAAAATAAAAGTATAAGGTGAAAAAACAAATGATAAAACAACATTTTGAACACTAAACCCCATCAAAACGTAAATATAGAATCAAAATAAAATGTAGTCGACAAATAATCTTGAACTTTGCATTTTTACGATATGACCATACTGTTTACATATATTATTTTCTTTTAGCAAAAGGCTATATTATAGTAGTTTTAAAAGACTAATAAGTGCTTGTTTCTCTATCTTAAACTCTTCTTCTCCATCTCATTTTCTTCAATAAACTAGAAAAAAAAGGAAAAAAAACAAACGACGGCCTCAACTAATATATATTCACATCACAATAAAAATTGTGAAAACGTAGAGGGGTGAATACGTTAGCGTTTTAAAATCTTTATACTTGTTGTATCAAATATTCGATCAAGCTTGTCGTAATATGAAAAAAGCCAATTGTAGTCTATGACTAGCATATACTAAAACAAGTTGTCACACAAATATAACCATCAAGTCACACCACAAGCAATAATATAATGCAAGCAGTAAAAGAAAGTGAAAACCGGGCACGAGGATTTATAGTGGTTCGGTCACGGATCTCCTCTCCGCCCTACTCCACTCCTCGAGTACCCAACTCGAGAGTTACTTCACTAGATCAACAAGCTCCCTACTTGGCGGAGAAAACCTTTATAAACGTCGCTTACACTTTTTTTGGTACAAAGCTAAATACCGGGTTCTAGTTCGAGGTAGAACCAACTTAACGTCGCCTATACAATATTTCCGACACTAAGCTAGATGTCGAGTTCTTTTACATGGGTACAACCACTCCCGTTATGTTTTATGGCCCAACATAAAAACCTTGTGTTTTATGGCACAAACACATAAACCATCTAATCTAGTTTGGTGAATAGATTGTGATGATATAATGATGTTTACAATGACGATCCATGACACAAATGTTTAATGGATATGAATGACTAATCTAAATGAACTTCCATTGATAGGAAGCCTTCAATGGATGAAGATCACAACTTCCCTATGCTTGCTGTGATAGATTTTCATATATGTATGCTTGTGGTGGATGATGACTCAAGATCTCTGAGCTTGCTTCACAGGATCATTTCAAGAGTATGCTTACAACATAATGAAAGTTAGAAGCATTATGATCATGATGATAAGGGTGATTAATGTATGTTACTACATTGTTATCTACTGATCTAAATGTATGTAAAAGGGTATAGAGAATGTATGTTCAAGTGATATGGAAATGAGTAAAACAATGGGCTACTATTTATAGCCAACAAGCTCAGCAACCCACGGATCAGACAGAACCAAAACAAGGGTTCCGTCCGTGTATGCATTTGGTTCCGTGGGGACCTGACAGAAAATCTACAAAATCTTTTATCAAATCTAACCAAAATATACCTAAGATCTTTCCATAATCTTTACCAAATCTTTCCAAGATATCTTTTGTGATCTTTCAAGATTTTGATGACACTATGCATGAGGTAATAAAACCATTTTCATTTTGATTAAAATGTAAACAAAAGTTTGTTTGTAAAATGTATTACTCACCTAGTTAATATATGTTTAACAAGTTGTACCATGTTAATTTATATGTTACTAAAAATGTTAAACTACTTATGCTATTATAGGACTTAAGTTATTATGTCATTAACATCATTTTTATAAGTATGTAAACACATTTGTCTTAGTTTGACACCTAAAGTGCACTTATCCTATTTTGACACCTAAAGTGCACTTTTACACATAATGTGACACTTATTCTATTTTGACATGAATACAACTTAGGAAGCATGATGTACAAGTAAAAATACTTGTATATGCAAAATGTAAAATGAGGTTCGAAATAGAATGTTAGACCCGTTTCCCGGGTATTGGGACCCCACCCTAGATGAAAATAGATAAGGGCCTTTCGTGATTGGCTAGCCAACATATGTTGTGTTTTAGTCAAACCCGATAGTCAAAATATGACTAAAGTGGTTATGTAAATATGATGCGTAAGTAAAGGGGCCTAAGTTGCCAAGTATTAAATATGTGTTATAAGTTAGTTTGTGGCCAAATTAGAAGGAATGGAACTTGAGGGGCCATTCTTGCCCATTGCCCAAAGACGTCACCTAACTAGTTATATCTAGTTTTATCTAGATAATTCTCTCATTTTTGAGAGAGGGTGAGAAGGCCGGATATTTTAGAGAGAAGAAAAGAGAGGGAAAGTAAGGTAGGTGATGATCTATGAAGAAAATGATGAGGATCAAGTGTTATAGTCTTCCTTAGTAATGATCTTCCCACAAGTAAGTAATCTAGTGCCTTATTTAGTAAAGTTGTAGATGAGAAGAAAGTGGGAAATCATCATATGATGTGGGTATGATCATATGATGATTTGGATAGAAAGATGATTATGTTTTGATGGGTTTTAATAACCCTTGTTATGTGATTTATTATTATATTGCTAGGTTTTTATTATTTGTCAAGAATGATGATGAGGAAGGAAGATTATGATGATGATGATGATGATGATGTTTTGATGTTGTATAGCTTGGTTTGAGGTAAGTAAAATGATGATAGCATATGTTATATGAATTTCTATCATATTGTGTTATGTATGTTTATGTTGAGAGGATGAGCTTGGATATGCTTATGTGGTGCCATGTCTATGGCTTATGTGTTGAGATGATGCTATGGATATGTTGATGTTATGTGCTAGATGAGGCTTGAGTAGTATGCTATGATGTAAGTGTTTTATGTATATGATGCATTATGTGGATTGAAGTATAATTGTATGATATGATCGTTTTACTTACTAAGCCTTTGTGCTTACGGTTTAGTTGTCTAACCATTTTGTAGGTTGGCATGCTTGTATGGATGGCTTGGATATAGTGATTAAGGATTTGGATATGCAAGAGTTAAGGTAGTGTTTATTTAGGAGCTTAGGTAGAATACCGAGCTCATTCAAGATGATACCCCCGTGAGTCCATAAATGGTTTGTAATGTGGAGTCAAGTGTGAAATTGTATGTTAATGGAGTCATAACGATTTGGAAGTCTAACGGTGGGTCTAAGTATGTTTTATGTGTTTTTGAGTAAAGTTAAAGGGGCGTTTGGATTATGTGTGAAAATACCCATTTTGGGTCGTAAACGGGTCGAGTACCCTTGAATCATGTTTGTTATGTTAATCTAAGGCTTTTGGTAAAGTTTGGGTGGTTAACGGTGTGTCCAAGTGAGTTTAATGGTTTATGGTCAATATTTAAGGGGGGTGTTTGGCAAAAGGGTAAATGTACCCATTTTGATGTGTAAACGGGTCAAGTGTCGTTGGAACATGTTTGGTATGTTAATGTAATGAAGTTGGTCAAGTTTGGTATAAAAATGAAGTGGTATAAGTGGTTTATGGTGTAAATGGGTCAAATGGGTTATTTGCATGACCCGTCTAATTTTAAGGTACTATTTCGGGTTGATTGGGTATGAAAATGATTTTGTATGTTATGTTAATGGCCTTGAGTGAGTTTGGTGTGGATATAAAGTAGCATGGGTCGGTTTAAGTGAAAAAGGGCCAAATTTCGGTTTATACCGAAATTTGGTACAAAAGCCCAAATTTCGGTTTCGAATTTCGGTTTCAGTTTGGCAGATTTTGGTAAACTTTGAAAAATCATAACTTTTAATCCGTAAGTCGTCACGGGTCGTACCACCTATCGTTTTGAAGGTAATTGAGTCTACTTTCATTTAAAAATAGCCTCAAGGGCTGAATGTTTACCCATTTTTGTCAGTTCATAAAAGAATGACAGCAGGTCAGTTTTGAGAGGTCGTTTCCGCGTAAAAAGTTTCAATTTTTGGTCTAAGCGGGCACGGGGTGTAACAAATTGGTATCAGAGCTTCGGTTTAAGTGAATTAGGTTTCCACTTAGGGTTGCCTAGTCTTAAACCACTCGTAGAAGCCTTAGATGTAAGTGTTAGACTGCGCGGAAACTAATTGCTAAGTGTTAGACGTATTATGTTTTATGTTAGTTGAGCCTTTTGATAATTAGTGATGTATGCTTGTGATGGTGTTGTTGTGTATGAGATACAAGTCCATGGGGACTTGAGATGTTTAGAGTAGTAGTTGGCCGAGCACCTCGGTTGGTGCCGGTGTTGATATTGTGATTATGTGATGTAAGTCCATAGAGGACTTGAAATGTTTATATGATTAGATAGCCGTGCACCTCGGTTGGTGCCGGTGATTTTGTATTGAGATATGTGAATGTATAGTAGAGCCATGGTGATGGCATGCGAGTAGAAATGCTATGTGGTGTTAGAGACGGGATTAGTAAGTGAACTAAGGTTTATGATTCCTAGCTATAAGATGGGCTATTGCTTGTGATTAGTTAGAAGGTCGATGACTTAGACAATGCTTGGTTATGCAATATGATATATGAGCCATAGACTTTATGCTTTGATTTATGTTATGAATGTTTTAACACTTGTCGGATAAGTGTTAAGCGTTATGATATGATTGCATTATACGATGTTAAGTGTTGTTGATTATATGATGATAAGTCTATGGTAAGTTTATTGTATGATTAAGCTTTATGTGATGTGCTTGAGAGCACGTTTGTATTGAATTGTATGAGATGGGATAGATGTAATAGAATGCGTGTTAGGTGTTGATCTAGTTGAGGTCGTTAAAGCTAAAAAGAAAACATTGATATGTAAAAAGAGTTAAGAAGCATGCTAATAATTTGAAAAAGCTTAAATGCTTAAAAAGATTTAGATAAGTAAGAAGTGAGTAGCGAAGTATGTTTATAGCTGATGTTTTGAGAAGTGTGAAACCTTAAGTTAGACGTCTAAATTGAATTATGTTATATTTTGATAAGTTAATTTGTGAGCATTTCTAGAAATTGATAAGAAAGTTTGCTTAAATGATGCGTGTGATAGATTTTGAAAGGTGCCGTTGGTATGGTACTTTGTATATTTTTGAGATAAGTTGCCGGTTTTTAGTATAGATGTGTATTTGGTATTATGTGAAAGGTGAGATTTGCCGGATTTATGATGATACGTTGTGTTTAGTGAATTGTTGAATGCCGTGTTATAGTGTTGAAGTTTGACTCATATAGAGTCAAAGTAGTAGATATTTCCGGATGACAAGTCGTCATTGTTGGAAATCTTAGAAAAGTTTATGATGAGAAGTGTGCTTTTAGTGGATTATGAGTTGTGTTTATGTCTAGTAAGAGTATAATTTGCAAGATCATGTAGATCGTTGCGAGGAATTGGACTAGAAAGCATGAGAATAAGGACATGTTTATGTTGTGAATTAGTTTCGGATAGTTTTAGACGAGAGATTTCGGGGACGAAATCTAAATAAGGGGGGTAGAATTGTTAGACCCGTTTCCCGGGTATTGGGACCCCACCCTAGATGAAAATAGATAAGGGCCTTTCGTGATTGGCTAGCCAACATATGTTGTGTTTTAGTCAAACCCGATAGTCAAAATATGACTAAAGTGGTTATGTAAATATGATGCGTAAGTAAAGGGGCCTAAGTTGCCAAGTATTAAATATGTGTTATAAGTTAGTTTGTGGCCAAATTAGAAGGAATGGAACTTGAGGGGCCATTCTTGCCCATTGCCCAAAGACGTCACCTAACTAGTTATATCTAGTTTTATCTAGATAATTCTCTCATTTTTGAGAGAGGGTGAGAAGGCCGGATATTTTAGAGAGAAGAAAAGAGAGGGAAAGTAAGGTAGGTGATGATCTATGAAGAAAATGATGAGGATCAAGTGTTATAGTCTTCCTTAGTAATGATCTTCCCACAAGTAAGTAATCTAGTGCCTTATTTAGTAAAGTTGTAGATGAGAAGAAAGTGGGAAATCATCATATGATGTGGGTATGATCATATGATGATTTGGATAGAAAGATGATTATGTTTTGATGGGTTTTAATAACCCTTGTTATGTGATTTATTATTATATTGCTAGGTTTTTATTATTTGTCAAGAATGATGATGAGGAAGGAAGATTATGATGATGATGATGATGATGATGTTTTGATGTTGTATAGCTTGGTTTGAGGTAAGTAAAATGATGATAGCATATGTTATATGAATTTCTATCATATTGTGTTATGTATGTTTATGTTGAGAGGATGAGCTTGGATATGCTTATGTGGTGCCATGTCTATGGCTTATGTGTTGAGATGATGCTATGGATATGTTGATGTTATGTGCTAGATGAGGCTTGAGTAGTATGCTATGATGTAAGTGTTTTATGTATATGATGCATTATGTGGATTGAAGTATAATTGTATGATATGATCGTTTTACTTACTAAGCCTTTGTGCTTACGGTTTAGTTGTCTAACCATTTTGTAGGTTGGCATGCTTGTATGGATGGCTTGGATATAGTGATTAAGGATTTGGATATGCAAGAGTTAAGGTAGTGTTTATTTAGGAGCTTAGGTAGAATACCGAGCTCATTCAAGATGATACCCCCGTGAGTCCATAAATGGTTTGTAATGTGGAGTCAAGTGTGAAATTGTATGTTAATGGAGTCATAACGATTTGGAAGTCTAACGGTGGGTCTAAGTATGTTTTATGTGTTTTTGAGTAAAGTTAAAGGGGCGTTTGGATTATGTGTGAAAATACCCATTTTGGGTCGTAAACGGGTCGAGTACCCTTGAATCATGTTTGTTATGTTAATCTAAGGCTTTTGGTAAAGTTTGGGTGGTTAACGGTGTGTCCAAGTGAGTTTAATGGTTTATGGTCAATATTTAAGGGGGGTGTTTGGCAAAAGGGTAAATGTACCCATTTTGATGTGTAAACGGGTCAAGTGTCGTTGGAACATGTTTGGTATGTTAATGTAATGAAGTTGGTCAAGTTTGGTATAAAAATGAAGTGGTATAAGTGGTTTATGGTGTAAATGGGTCAAATGGGTTATTTGCATGACCCGTCTAATTTTAAGGTACTATTTCGGGTTGTTTGGGTATGAAAATGATTTTGTATGTTATGTTAATGGCCTTGAGTGAGTTTGGTGTGGATATAAAGTAGCATGGGTCGGTTTAAGTGAAAAAGGGCCAAATTTCGGTTTATACCGAAATTTGGTACAAAAGCCCAAATTTCGGTTTCGAATTTCGGTTTCAGTTTGGCAGATTTTGGTAAACTTTGAAAAATCATAACTTTTAATCCGTAAGTCACCACGGGTCGTACCACCTATCGTTTTGAAGGTAATTGAGTCTACTTTCATTTAAAAATAGCCTCAAGGGCTGAATGTTTACCCATTTTTGTCAGTTCATAAAAGAATGACAGCAGGTTAGTTTTGAGAGGTCGTTTCCGCGTAAAAAGTTTCAATTTTTGGTCTAAGCGGGCACGGGGTGTAACAATAGAATGGTTAACCTTTTAAAATACCTAATGACTCTAAACGTATTTTAAACATTCTAAATTATTTGTTAAGGGGTTTGATCATAATGCCACATAACAAACATGTACGAACCTGTGTTGTAGCATACGAGGACTTGAGACGTCGAGAGGTGTTGAATGTATGTTGAGACAAAATATGATTACGAGTAACTTGTACATTTTACGTTATGTATCAAGTTACATGTTTGTCATCAATCAAAACAAACGAGACTGTATATATTAAATATCGTAATATTTGCACTAACAATCTCCCCCATTTTGATGATGTCGAAATATACAAACGTGATAGATAGTAAAATGTAAAAAGTTACTTATGTCCGTATTACCTTCTACATTACCTTTTCCGTTTACACTATTCTCCCCCTTTTGTCGAAACAAAAAGGGTGTGTCCTTGGAGTTTTAAACTTCATTTCTCCCCGAAAAGGCGAGCTTGCATCATCCCTAGTGAAGTTAAATTGTCTACTCCAATCCCCTATGGTTGTTGCGACCCCTAGGTTATTGCCCTTATTTGGTAGCGGATCCATGGATCAAATTTAGACTCTTAACCTATATCAAGGTTAGTTTTGTGCAACATAAAAAATATATGAGAAATGCATGATGAAGAAAATGCACATAGCAAACGATACACATAGGTAAGCTATGTTGGACTATCTCCTCCTTTTTGTCGAAACACAAAAGTGTGTCGAAGAATGAGAGTGATTATGAATGCGTGCATGCTCCCCCTTGACGGTTGCTTCCCCTTGATCGAGGCGTCAAGGTATGATTAAAAAACTACAAAACAAATATTAGTGCAAAACAATATTCGTCCTTGGACGAGTATGTGATATACAACAAAGTGTGTGTAAGATGCATTCTATAAATGCTTGAGGGAAGCTCCCCCTTGCTCTAAGGCGTCAAGATGAACCTACAAAATAAATATTAGTATAATAGAAGCTTTGTCTTTAGACAAATATGTCATATACAACCAAGTGTATAGACGATGCAATATGAGTGCTTGATGGATATTCCTCCTTGTTCGAGGATGTCAAGAAGCACCTAAAATAAGGAAAATAATTGATACAAACTTCATCCTTAGATGAGTAAGTTATATACAATCGAGTGTATATGATGATGAACCTACAATAAAAGAATTAGTGCAATATATTTCATCTTTTTGATAAAGAAAAATATGATGTATATATGCAATATATAAATGATATAATCACAAGCAACTCAAAGTAGAGAACCACGATTATGAAATCAAAGATCTCATGAAGTGTAGTCTTCTAATAAGAATTACAATTATAAGAAAAACGAGAATATAATATGATAAAATCATACAAAATAATGCCTAGAAGGAAGATATGATGTGAAGTTGAAATATTAAGAGTTAAAGTGAGTGGTGCTAGTGTTGGTGTTGGTTTACTAGTAGGATTCATGTGGTGATAAAACGGTAGATGATTCAAGATTGATAGAAGTAGGTTTTTCGCTAATCCATGGTGGTGATGATTAGTGAAAGAGGTGATGGAAGGTGGTGGTTATAATGCATACAATTATTAATGAATTAAGAAACTCGTATGTATAGCAAATGCTATAAGAATATTGAGGACGGTTAAGGTTATGATTTGACCGATATCATTTGATGCTAACAAGAACAAAATTTGTTAACTGATTGATATTTATAAAAATGACCTATTCTAGGTGATATTGGGAGAGCGAGTATTAACATGGTTTTGACTGACATGATCTTTTATGACATTATCATCTACAAAAGATGATGTCACATGCCATGATATACGCTTGAATGGAATTAAAAGGAAGTGAAGACAATAAGCACCAAGGAACAAAAATTCCATATGAAAAAAAAATACTAAATACCTATATGAGGATGAGAATAACATCATATGATGGGAGACAGTTGGATAGACCAACGTGTTGAGAAAGTGTTGGGAATGACGGTTTTGATTAATATATCGTTTGCACTGACAATGACGTGCCTGATATGTATCAAGGAATAAAAGGATGAGATCCTATGCTGGTGTTCTAGACAATGAAGTTGTGAGATTCAGGTTAAAAAGAAAATCCTAGACTCGTTGGTTGTGAGAGGGTTGTTTGTTTTAAGTAGTTAAAGACTGACCCAGGTACCCAAGGATTGGGCGGAACCAAATTTTTGGTTTCGTCCGTCTTATCGAAGGGTACCTTGGGACCAGAATTTGACTTGGTCACCTTTTTTTCGTTTTTGATCAAACGAAGGTTCGAGCTAAGATCTATTTACTTATAACTACGGATTTGGTTCTATTAATCCTAGTCCAAGTCTAAGGAGATTCAATGGTTCTCGTTTAAGAGGTTTGACAAACACATGATGTGTTTTTCACTTGATGAGGTATTGGTGCAAACATGTGATGTTGGGTTAAGAAGGTTTGAAACACTTGTGATTTTGTGAACTGATTTTAACTGAATGGTGTGAACCTATGTGTTGGTATTTGAGGGTGTAAGAAACATGAGTAAGTGTTCTTTATTAAAAATTGACAAAATACAATTATGTGAATGAATTTCTCTCCGCCTTAATCGGTGGACATCCAACATAATGTGTAATGCATCGGATAAAGAATGACGATAAAGTGTTTAGGAGTTTGTAGGTTAATGAAAGCGATGAGCTTAGTAATGTTTTTGCGGATGTTGGTTAGCATACAAAGAACTTCATCCTTGAAGTTATGTAGCTCTTCTCTATCAATGCGAGATGATCGCATGACGAGGCATGTGGTTTTCTCATAGGAGGTGGAAAGGATTTAGAGATTTGTTATAGCTAAATAGTAATGGAGGTGATTTTTGGAAAGCGGAAACAATAATGAGATTTGGAAAGAGGTCGTTTGAAAGATTCAAAAATGAAATGCTAAGTCTCTAAAACTTAATTCTATATGCTTTAAAACTATATCCGAGTGCAGGGGTCCCTAAAACATATTACTAATTTACGTAGCAATAAAGAGATTACAATTATGCGAAATGAGCATATAAAAGTTAGAACGAAGTAAGATAACAAAAGATTTGTTATCAACCTACAAAACAAGTGAATTAGTGACTAAAGATGTCAAAAAGATAGAGATCATAAGATAATATCTTATATAAACAACACATTAGACTGCTAGACATAAAGTTACCACATAGCAAGATAGCATCATGACAAACAATCATATTACGAGAGAGCATGACATTGTTTGAGATACTTCATTGTGAAATTATTTTGTTGTTAGGCTTATACACTTAAGCATACTTATCCATTAATTAACATAATGATCTATGTGATTAATTTGTAGAATAAAAAAACTTCTAAATGTTTATCATACCAAAATCACTTTGATAAATTATAAGTGCACAAATACCAAGCAAGTAGTGTGACAAAGTCACAAAGGAAGCAAGACGAAAGATTCATGCAAACCATTATAACATTTTGGAGCATGTATCATTTAGACTATCCTACGAAAAGGTTTAATGAATGTCAACAAAAGACAAGAGCTTTCAAACATAGATACATCATATAAAAAACATCATGTATAACATGTTAATCTTGTGAAACATCATATAAAGAAACAATGAAAATATCATACAAAATATGTTAACATTTAGTAGCACGAAACATATAAGCATGTAGACAAAACCTTTCCAAGGTTTACACATTTGACTATTAATCAAATAGTTATCATGATAACGTCAAGATGCTTAATCATATAAAAAAATAAATAAATAAATAAATAAAACATGTAATCAACACATGTATGTGTAATGCAAGTGATTATAATAAACTAAAGAAAGAAGAGTCATATCTACTACTTGTTTGATTAATATTCCTAAGACGAGGCAAAATAGCTTATTTTAATACTTACTTTAGGCAAGTATAGGAATAAAGATTTTTCAAGTTGGAGAATGAATATGAGACTATTACTAGCGGTGCTCAATTAAGGCTAAACACGATCATTTTTACGGGTGATTCCACATACCCAACTTCTCTCATGGAAGCAATTTCACCATTAGGTCAAATTGAGTTTCTAGTGCAATAGGTTCTCCAGTAGTCATTCTCATGTTAGAAAGATAGGAATTCCTATTTTTTCCTATTGAAGTATATAAAAGATGATAGTTTATCAATACTTGGCTTAACGTGACTCAACTAAAACTATTATAACTAAGGTGATGAAGATGTCAAGTTATACACATGAATTTTAATAATGGTGTGTCAACAAAACAATATGTTTCAATCTTGTGTTTAGAATTTAAGCTTATTGTATGATTTGATGGATGACATCTTTTATGTTGAGTTAAAGTGTGTACTATGAATGTGATTTGATCATCTAAGACCAAAAAATGTGTTTGTGTGTGATAATGAAATATGTTGAATTCAGAGCGTTCTCAAGAAAGCTTTTTGGAATTTTATTCAACAAGAATCTAAGTAAGGTTACCAACTTAATATGCTCTAGAGATGTGTAGTTTTAACCTTGGATGTGCACAAGGTTTGGACCAGATTATGAACAAGGTTTGGTTATGATGCACACTTGAAAGGAAATAGATACAAATAGTATCTTTCAATAAGTAAGATTATCCCATAGGTTAAAGTTATCATACTTATGAAAACAAGTATGACAAGATGAAGGAGATACATTAGTTCATAGAACTTGTAGATGTTTGTTCAAGATCATTTAGCCAATGAGGTGTAATGAAATCTCTTGTAACACAACCGTTCATGTCGCAAGGAGAGAATGATGCATAGGATATACATTATCCTTTTATGTTAGGAATATAAATATTCACATGAAAGACTCGGTCACCCCGAGTATCTATTTAGCATTTAAGTAGCTCGTAGGCTTATTAGTTTTAGTTTAGTTATCGTATCATCATGGAGTCGGGTCGGGTCTTTACCCACTGTAAGCCCATTCCATAGCCCATGTAGGGGCGGTTTAGAGTTTGTATATATACCCCTTTCCCTCCAAGGGAAGGGGTTGGACCTTGGAGGGAAAGGTTGGACCTTTCATTACTTTCAATCTAATACTTATCATTCTCTCTCTAAAAGGCTCCCACTTTCTCTCTCTAGAATTTAACCTTAAACATCAAAGTTCTCTTGTGTTATGATTATGATAACTCTACAATTGGTATCAAGAGCCATGGTTGATTAGTGGTTGAATTCGAGTGTGATTGTTTCTTCGGTTTTCTTTTCATTCGATCCTTCTTGTTTTTTTTTTCTTTGGTTCGAACTCAAAACACTAAACAACCCACGAGTTGTGAAGTGTTTGTGGTGTTTGTTGGCATAACCTTGTACTTTTGTGTTCACTACGATCTCTTACCTCATTTCCTAGGATCCTACGATTGATTTGGTGACTTTAGTTTGTGTTTTGAAGATTATTCTTAGTTGCGATTTGAGTCTCGGTAATATTTTCGTGGTTACGATTTGAGTTGGGCTGGAAATTCTAAGTTGCGATTTGGTGTTCTTCTTGTCCTGCGATTTGGCATTTAACTAAAAAGGGAAAGAAGTCAAATCGCAAGAAAGGGACATTTTTGTCTGGTTGCGGTTTGCGATTTGATGCTTGCGACTTGAGGTTTTCTGTTTGAAGCCTACAATTTGAAATCGTTACAATTTGAAGTCTTTGCGGTTTGAAGCCTGCGATTTGCTCTTGTATTGGAGTTTGAAAAGTGTTGCGATTTGAGCATTGAGATTTGACTAGTTGCTTCATTGCGATTTGCCCCAAATTCCCATTGAGATTTGCCTCAGATTCTTCACTGCGATTTGCTCTTATTTCTTCATTGTGATTTGCTCAAGTCTCTACATTAAAATTTGACTCTTGACTTTGACTTGTTCATATCACCAAGTAAACTCAATACAACCAAACCCAATCACAACTTAACAACAATTCACCAAAACTAACAAACAATCATTCATCTTAACATACAATCACTAATCATTATCGATCTAAACTCTCATCATAACACATTCAAGTAATCATATCACGGTTTATTCTTGATTTTTGTAAAATCCCGCGAAAGATTATATTTCTCGGTTTAAATCATAGAATTGTAAAATCCCTTGCTTATTAACTTCATGGCAAGCACTTCTTCTGATGACATTCAAGCTGCCGGGTCCGATACCCGCCCTCCTATGCTTGATAGGACGGATTATGAATCATGGGCACAAAGAATACGACTTTATTTCTTGGGAAAAGAGAATGGTGTTAACATTCTTAAATCCATTGATGAAGGACCTTTTCAAATGGGCACCACTAGAGATGTTGTCACTACCGCTGAGGATGGAACTGTCACTTTTGGAATCGACAGGCCACGTAATTACAACGATCTTAATGAGGAGGAGAAGAAGCGTTATGATGCAGACATTAAAGCTTCTAACATTGTGATTCAAGAACTTCCCAAAGACGTTTACAAGCTTATCAACTTCAACACTGAAGCAAAAGCTGTTTGGGACAATGTTAAAATGCTTTTGGCTGGATCTGAACTGACCAAAGAAGATCGTGAATCTCAGTTGTATGATGAGTTTGAGCACTTCAAGATGAATCCTGGTGAAAACATCACTGACTATTATGTGAGATTTCACAAGCTTGTGAATGACATGAGGATCATCAGGATGACAATGCCAAATATCCAGCTCAATTCTAAGTTTGTGAACAACATGTCACCCGAGTGGGATAGATTTGTCACAGCCGTGAAGCTCAACAAAGGATTGAGAGAGACAAATTATGAACAGCTGTATGCTTACTTACAACAACATGAAAAACATGCTGTCTATGATCGTCAATTAAGGGAAAGAATCAATCCAACGACAACTAATGATCCACTTGCACTTGTCTCAAATGTTCAGCCGTTCAATCAATCCTCACTTGATCAAGTTTATCACCATCCTTCTTCATCACAGAATCAGACATCATTTGTCCAATCATCTTTGCACCCACCATCTGCTGTGAACACCCAACTGGACTCAGGATACTCTCATACTGACAAGATGATTGATAATCTCTCCAACCAAGTTTCTTTACTTGTCCAACAGTTCAGAGCAACACTCCCTCAAACCAACAACCAACTTCGAACTTCATCAAATCCACGTAATCAAGCAACAGTGGAAGATGGAAGGGTTGTGGTTCAGAATGTTCAGGGAAGGCAGAATGTGAATCAAAGGAACATTGGCCGGGTTAACATACAGAACAGGGTTGGGAATGCTAATCAGGGACAGGGAAGGCAAATCAAATGTTACAACTGTGGTGGACTAAGACACATAGCAAGGAACTGCACTCAACCAAAGCGTCCACAGAACTCTGACTACTTCAAAGATAAGATGTTGTTGATGCAAGCTCAAGAGAATGGAGCAGCTTTGGACGAAGAAGAGTTATTGTTTCTTGCTGGTGATGAGGGGAACACGTTTGATGCTGATGTGGATGATCAACCAGTTCAGGACTTGGCACTAAATGATCCCAACATCTTCCAAGCTGATGACTGTGATGCTTTTGACTCAGACGTTGATGATGAACCCACTGCTCAAACCATCTTCATGGCTAATCTGTCTTCTGCAGTCTCATCACCACAACAATCTGGTCCTTCCAATGCATCTGTCATATCTGAGGTACTAAAGTTGTATGGCATGTATAACATGGTCGATGAACAGAAGATTCCCAACAAAGTACAACAGACAGATGTTGTTGAATCAGATGCTGTTGATATGGGAAATAGCGATATTAACCCATATAAACAACATGTGAAACACAACGAAGCGTCTGTTGAACCTAGTGGGGTATCTTCTGTTATTAATGATGATAATGTGTTGCATGAACAAAAGATTCCTAAAGAAGTACAACCAACAAATGCTGTTGAATCAGATACTGCTGATATGGGAAATAGTAATGTTATCCCATATGAACAATATGTGAATCACAACGACGTGTCTGTTGTACCAAGTAGTGCATCTTCTGTTGTTGATAATACTTGTGAGTTGCATGAGAACACCGTGTTTATCCCTGATGACACTTTGACCACTAGACTTAACATCTATAAAGATCAGGTGGCCATATATGAACAACGTGCAAAATTTGAGCTAACTGAACGTGAGCAGAAAATGGATAGTCAAATGCGTACATTCATAACAAAACGTAATTTAAGGGAAGAAATATTGAAAAAGGAGTTATATTATTTACGAAAACAACTTGATCAAACTGTTAAACAAAAACAGGAGATCCAAGAAAGTGTAATTACACTAAAACATGATTTCAAAGAAAAAGAAACAAAACTCTTAAATGATTTTTCCAGACTTAAAACGTTAAAGAATAAGATTGAAAACAAGTTGTACACACAAGACCAGACCAGACAAACTGCTCAAATGATTCAAAAGCATAAAAAGTTGTGTGATGAAAATAGTGTAAAGGATGTAGGTGAACCTAAATCAGTTTTTCTTAGGAGTGTTAAAGTTGCTCAACCTGCATTATATGATGCAAATGTAATGCTTAAGCCTGGTCATACCCCTCCTGATGTGTCATCATTTGAGGAGAGT
The DNA here is from genome assembly GCA_021014915.2 of Artemisia tridentata subsp. tridentata. NCBI lineage: Eukaryota > Viridiplantae > Streptophyta > Magnoliopsida > Asterales > Asteraceae > Artemisia > Artemisia tridentata. Next base: position 161,524,960 of record CP139509.1, read on the forward strand.
AATGAGATAGAAGTAATAAATAGAGAAAGATTGGCTAAAAAAATGAAGGATCCCAAATGTATAGCAAATCGAGTCATAATCAAACCCCATGATTACTCTGAGGAGAACCGATTGGCTATTTTTGTACCTCAAACTAAGTTGACTCCAAAACAAATATTTTGGTCCTTAGTCTTAGAAAAAATGAAAGCCGAAGAACTTCAATCCAAAACTCCACCCTTTAGAAAGATAGCTGCAGCAACGGTGTACCCACCCAATACACCCATGCACTTAGTTCCTTTAACTCTTCCCACAGAATGTAAAACTCTAATTAGCATATATGTTCTTTGTCAATTATTTGCTGATTTCGATAAAACATGTAAGAAGAGAATTACGCCAACGAGAATTACTGAAGGGGGAAGGGGCTTTGAACAGACAAAACGGTGCAACTTAACTGAGGTTATTCCGTTTTTTAAACTTCTCAAAGAACATTTCGAGGGCATGCAAAAAACCCTTGAAACTGAATTAAAAGAAATGAAAGAAGTGTTTAAAGATATGGAAAACGTGGGAAAACAAAATGCTGTTTATCTTAAATGTTGTGAGATTGAAAGAAAGAACATTCTCATCACCAATGAGAATATGATTGCTAGATGTATTGCACATGATGTATTTTATACTGCTACTGATTATGCCTTAACTGCTTGTCAATTTCATGAGTTGTCTATTGCATTGAATTTTACCCAGAATCATGTTATTGAGCTTGAGGGGGAGAATTTAAAATTGCATGAGAAAATCCAAAACGATGACCATGATAACATGGTCAGGGATTTTTCAAAACTAGAGGTTGATAATCTTAATTTGCAATTAAAATATCAACATTTAGAAGAAAGAATTAAAATCTCAAATGCCAAGACATCTTTGGATGCTCCTGAATTTGATGCATATTTTGAATTAAGCAAACGAGATGAAAAAATTCAAGCTCACACTAACACAATTCGAAAATTGAGGGCCCAAATTGCCCAATCAAAATCGAATAAGAGTGATGTGACTGGCACCCATAAACCATCGTCTTTAGATTGTCAGAATTTTCACTATTAAGACACCATCAATAAATTACAACATGAATATGATTGGTTTCAAGCTGAAAACTCTAATGTTAAACAGCGTTACAAAGAGTTATATAATTCGATTAAAATCACACGTGATAAAACCAATGAAAAAATAACTTCTTTGCTTAATGAGATTGAGAATCTAAAGGCTCAGGTGAAAGGGAAAATGCCAGTCATCACCAGTGATAATATTGTTCCGAAGGTTTCTACTGGTAAAAAATATGCAATTGATGTTGTGACCATTCCGCTTCCTCTTAGGAATAATAGGTCAGCTCATTTTGTTTATCTCACATATCTTAAGGATAGTCTTGACATTCTTCGTGAGACCGTAGAAGAGGATAGGATAGATAAACCACTTGATAGTGCAGTTGTAGATGCCTGCTTCCTCACTAAACGATCTCAGGAACTCTTAGAATACGTCATTGGCACATGTCCTAAGATTGATAACAAGCGAGATATGTAACGCCCCGTGACCAAACATGACCAAAAACGTGAAAATTTTTCGCAAAAGAACAACCGAAAACTGACCCGCTGTTACTCTTTTACAATCTGACAAAAATCTATAAACATTCAGGCCTTGAGGCTATTTTTAAATGAAACTAGACTCAATTACCTTCAAAATGACGGGTGGCACGACCCGTGATGACTTACGGATCAAAAGATATGATTTTTCAAAGTTTACCAAAATCTGTCCAAATCAAACCGAAATTTGGTGTCCCAAACCGAAATTTCATGTCCCAAACCGAAATTTTACCCCAAACTCACTCAAACCCATTAACATCTCATACTAGATCGATTACATAATCAATCAACCCGTTTGCTACCCAAAATGGGTAGAAACATACTTAACCCAAACACCCCTTTAACTACATAACCCTTTTATACATCTTTTGACCCATTTCTCAAAAAGACAACTTTTATGACCAAATGATTAACGAAACTTTCCAGATTTACTTCTTATATTATTAGGCTCATTTTCATATAAAAACATTCACCGTTAGACACTTCGGAATAGTACTTTTAAAAATAGACGGGTTATGCATAAAACTCATTTCAACCCATTGACACTCCAAACCGCTTAAACCCACTTCATTTACCCACCATACCTAACTAACATACATAAATCGTCATACCAAACTTGACCTATGCACTCATGACCTGCTCATATACCAAAATGGGTGGAAACCCGCTTATTCCAAACACCCCTTTAAGAACTCATTTCAACTACACACTTTTACCCAATACACCTATCCACAACATATCCATTTGAAAGCATACATTCTTTGACATTTCTAATATATTGAAAAGTTGTTAGTACAAAGTTTTGACCCGTAGCTTCCCAAAACGGGTAAGATTGGCTAGTTGCCAAACATCCCTCTAATTACCACCTTAACCACATAACATAAAGACTTCTTTACATTTACATAGACTTGACTTACGACCCAACTCGGACAATGACCTTATATGACGACAAGACCGTTAAATAACAAAATGACCATATGGATTGAAATATACCCAAAACACAAAAGACACTTCGGGGGCTTCCAACTTCAATACGCTTGGTCCAAAAGAATACGGTCCTCTAATCTACCTTCTACGCTACAAGCTAAGCTAGATCCTTACCCTTGCTTCCTCCACTTGTACCTACAAAACCATCATTAACTTTAACCGTAAGCGAAACGCTTAGTAAGTATATAGAGTATAACTATCCATACATATATGAGATTGGTGATTAACACCAACCTTAACACTAACATGGAGCATATCATCATAACATTACTCACCTTGATCAAGCAAGTAACTATATAACATTTACATGGCAAGCATTGGATCCAAGCTATCTAACATTACAAGCTCCATACAAACACATTAACATTTCATAACATTAGCATAAACATCATTAGACAAGTTATACTATATACTTACCTTAATCCCTAATAGCTCCTACTTGGACTTGGTGAGGCTCTACAATGCTTCCTATCACAAGGTTAACATTAATTAGTGACTAATTACTTAGGGAGATCATCAATTTACAACCTTTATCCACATTACTCAAATCCCACCTTATGAACCCTAATTTCTATATTTGGGGAAAATACTTACTTGATGAGATGATTGAAATTAAGGATTCTTTATAGCTTCTTGATCACTTCTTGTTGGCTAATATGAGCTAGATGATGATTATGATCTTCCCTCCCTTTTTCTCTCTATATGTCGACAATAATGGAGCTCTCTCAACTTTCCAGATTTTTCTTGAACTAGCTATTAAATCATGTGTAGTATTAACTTTGGTCTCTTGGCAAGGATAGTCCTTCTAGTTCTATTCTTCTTATATTAGGTTCACATTTATTTACTACTTATTCATAATACATAATCTATATCTACATAAATAGTACCTTATCGGGATATGGGTGTAACAATTCACCCCTCCTTAAAACGAGAGTTCGTCCTCGAACTCTACTCTTGGAATAAATGAGGATACTTGTTCCTCATTTTCGCTTCCGTCTCCCACCTAATACTCGTACCCTTACGATGTCTCCATTGCACTTTCACCAACGGGATCTCCTTGTTCTTTAGTTGCCTCACTTTCCTTCCTAATATAGCCTCCGGTTCATCTCCTTGCGAAATCAACTCCGGATCAATTTCAATGTCGTCCAAGGTGACTACACTTGTTTCATCCGCCAAACATTTCCTTAAGTATGACACATGAAAGGTATTGTGAATACCTCTCATTTCTTCGGGCAAATCCAACACATATGCTACCTCGCCTACTCGTTTCAAAATCTTGAATGGTCCTATAAACCGAGGACTAAGTTTCCCTTTATTTTTAATCTAAAAACGCCTTTCCACGGGGAAACTTTTAACATAACCAAATCACCAACCTCGAATTCAATTGGTCTTCTTCGATTATTGGCATAGCTTTTCCACCTATCTTGTGCCGCTTTAAGTCTTGCACGAATTATTTCAATCTTCTCCGTTGTTGCCAATACTACGTCCGTGCTTGCCAATTCCCGTCTTCCGACTTCTTCCCAACACACGGGTGTCCTACACCTCCTACCATAAAGCATTTCATAGGGTGGCATATCTATACTTGCGTGATAACTATTATTATAGGCGAATTCAACTAAAGGTAAATGATCGTCCCAATTGCCTCCAAAGTCAATCATACAAGCTCGTAACATATCCTCCAGAGTTTGAATCGTTCTCTCACTTTGCCCATTGGTTTGAGGATGAAAGGCCGTGCTCATATGAAGTTTCGTACCTAACTCCTCTTGGAAATCTTGCCAAAAGTTGGATGTGAAACGTCCATCTCTATCGGAGACTATAGAAATGGGCACTCCATGACGTGCGACTATCTCGTTAACGTAAATCTTAGCCAACTTGTGAACGGGCATATTCTCTCGGATCAGAATAAAATGAGCACTCTTGGTTAGGCGATCTACTATGACCCAAATCGTATCGTTCTTCCTTTTCGTCCTTGGCAATTTCATAATGAAGTCCATCGTGATCTTTTCCCACTTCCAAACCGGAATGTCTAAAGGTTGCACTTTTCCATACGGTTTTTGATGCTCGGCTTTGACTTTTAAACAAGTTAAACACTTCTCAACATACTTTACACAATCTCTTTTCATACCCGGCCACCAATAGTTCTTTTTCAAATCACGGTACATCTTTGTAGCTCCCGGATGAATCGAATATTTCGACTTGTGCGCTTCCTCAAGGATCATTTCTTTGATGTTGCTCCGAAAAGGAATGTAAACCCTTCCATACCGAGTCTTAATCCCACGACTATCTTCTTCAAGATGTGGAATGTGAGAGGTGATACGCTCACTTTCTTTATTTTCTTCTTTCAACACCTCCTCTTGAGCTAACTTGATTTTATCAAAAAGGTCGGTCGTGACAATCATCCGCAATGAATGAATCCTAGTGACTTCATTTCGATCCTTTCGACTCAAAGCATCCGCCACTACGTTTGCTTTACCGGGGTGGTAGCGGATTTCACAATCATAGTCCTTCAACAAGTCTAACCATCTTCGTTGCCTCATGTTCAGATCTTTCTTGTCAAGGAAGTATTGAAGACTCCTATGGTCGGTGTAAATTACAAACTTGACGCCATATAAATAATGCCTCCAAAGCTTTAGAGCGAAAACCACAGCCGCAAATTCAAGATCGTGAGTGGCATAATTTTCTTCATGCTTCTTTAGTTGTCTCGAGGCGTAAGCAATCACCTTACCCCTTTGCATAAGAACACACCCGAGACCGGAATAAGACGCGTCACTATAAACCACCATATCTTCGGTTCCTTCTGGCAACACGAGAACCGGTGTTTCACATAACTTTTTTCGTAGCATACGAAAAGCTTCGTCCTGTTCTTCACCCCACTCAAATGTAGCGTTCTTCTTAGTAAGTTTTGTTAGCGATGATGCGATTTTGGAGAAATCTTGAATAAACCTACGATAATATCCCGCAAGGCCAAGAAAACTCCGAATCTCACCAAGATTCCTTGGTGCATGCCACTTCATTACAGCTTCCACTTTTGAGGGATCAACTTTAATACCATCTGAATTAACAACGTGACCGAGGAACTGAACTTCTTGTAGCCAAAATTCACATTTGGAGAACTTGGCGTACAATCTTTCTTTTCTCAATGTCTCAAGAATCTCTCGTAAATGCGCGGCGTGTTCCTCCTTGCTCTTTGAGTAGATAAGAATATCATCGATGAACACTATGACGAACCTATCCAACATCGGCCTATATACGCGGTTCATAAGATCTATGAAAACCGCAGGCGCGTTCGTGAGACCAAAGGGCATAACCGTAAACTCGTAGTGTCCATATCGGGTTCTAAAGGCCGTCTTAGGAATGTCCTCTTCTCTAACCTTCAATTGGTGATAACCCGAACGGAGATCGATCTTTGAAAACCATCGTGCGCCTTGAAGTTGATCAAAGAGGTCGTCAATTCTTGGTAACGGATACACGTTTTTCACCGTGACTTTATTCAATTCGCGGTAGTCAATGCACATCCGCATACTACCATCTTTCTTTTTAACGAACAAGATTGGAGCTCCCCAAGGTGAACTACTAGGACTAATAAAACCCTTGTCGAGCAATTCTTGAAGTTGACTCATCAACTCTTTCATTTCGGACGGAGCTAGACGATAAGGAGTTTTGGCAATAGGGGTAGCACCCGGAACAAGATCAATACGGAATTCGACTTGCCTTTCGGGTGGAATACCCGGCAAGTCTTCCGGGAAGACATCATAAAATTCATTCACGACCGGAACATCATCTATACTTTTCTTCTCAAAGCTCGTATCTACCACATGGGCTATAAAGGCATAACAACCATGCGATAAATATCTCCTAGCCTTCATTACGGAGCATAACTTTAGTTCACCTTTTCTTTTATTACCATAAATAATCATTTCACGACCGCTAGGATTCACAACTCGAATGATCTTTTGGCTACAAAGGATAGCCGCGTTATATTTGCCAAGCCAAGCCATACCAATAACAATATCAAATTCCCCGAGCATAATGGGAATTAAGTCGATCTTAAAGACGTTTTCATCAATCTCTATCTCTACATCTCGATATACATTAGACACAACAACGATTTTACTATCGGCTATTTCGACTTCTAGGGGTATCGGAAGTTTAGCTAGTGGGGAGGTTAATTGCTTGCTAAAATCATAAGACACGAAGGACACACTAGCACCCGAATCATACAAAACTCGAACGGGTACGGAATTAACAAGATGAATACCTGTGATGACATCGGTCCCCGATTTGGCTTCTTCGACACTCATTTGATAGACTCGAGCTGTTGGTTTTGGAACCTCCACTTTCTCGTTTGTGACAGTTCTCAAAGGCTTTGCTTCAATCGCCTTCGATTTCGGGCAATCCCTCAACCTATGCCCTATCTCGTTACACCCGTAGCACACTATCATCGGTTTGGTGCAATCTTTGCTTTGATGGTCTAGAGCTCCACACTTGTAACAACCCGGCGTATTTCGCCTACACTCCCCAAGATGAAACTTCCCACACTTTGGACATGCTACCTTAGCTTTATTCCCCGCACCTTTCTTGCCTTGGTCAAATTTAGCTTTCTTCCCATCTCGTTCTACAAACTCTAGCTTCCTCTTTGGTTCCTTAGCCTCTTTCTCCTTCCTCCTAAGTAAGTCCGCTTCCCTTACCCGAGCTCTACTCAAAAGGTCTTCCAAAGTGGTGCATTTGAATGGCGAGATCACATCACGAATATCATCCTTAAGCATCCTCTGAAACTTGTCAACTTTAAGCTTCTCATTCCCAAGGTATTCGGGACAATACGGAACCATATCATTGAACGTCCTCCACAACTCATTCACCGTCTCATTAGTTTGAGTGAGAGATTGGAACTTCTCTCGGATTTTGTCAATCTCCTCACTCGGAGCATATTCAGCACTAAAGAACTCTTTAAATTCCTTCCAAGTACATGTCTCAGCCCAAGGTTTGCCTTTCTCACACACCTTTCCTTCCCACCAAGTCTTAGCACTATCACGAAGAAAATTAGTAGCATAGATAACCTTCTTCCTTTTCTCACATCCACTAGTACGGAAAGTACCCTCCACAGCCGTAATCCACCTATTACTAATAATTGGGTCGAGGACACGGGTAAACCGTGGTACATCACAAGCCGTGAAGTCACGGTAAGTAGCTTTGTCACTCTTAGGTTCTTTTGCTGGTCCGCATTCTTTCTTAAATTCCTTAAACTCTTCTTTCATTAGTTCCCGAAGATTTTGCGTTGTCTGTTTAACATAGAAGGGCATTGCTTGCTTAATGGCCTTTCCTACCCTTTTCGCTAACATAGAATCCAAGGCTTTCATCTCCTCTTCCGAGAAACCCCTAAAGCTAGGTCCCCCGGAACTAGAAGAAGAGGAACTTTCATTTTCTTTATCGTTGTTACCCACATCGCTTGCCGAAGACTCGACATGTTTAGAACCCGTGGCTTTTGCAACTTCTTTCGAGTGAGGGGTTTCCATTTCTTCTTACTGAAAATTAGTAAATCACAATATTAAGTACAATCATATACATTGCTGATGCATGAATGACATAGTTATCCTTATGCTAAACAACCTAGCTTGTCACCCGTGTATGATCTAAATGATTTCAATTTCACATATGTTCCATATTTTTATCATTACGGTGGCCAGGCGTAATCATAAAAATATTTAACATATGTGTCCTCAAAAACATTCAAACAATACACAAATAACAAACACTAGCTCCATACGCATATCTACAAGGCCTAAGTCTAGGAAATCCTAAAGTGAAATCCTAAATCTCTTAGACCGAAGCTCTGATACCAAGTTGTAACGCCCCGTGACCAAATATGACCAAAAACGTGAAATTTTTTCGCAAAAGAACACGACACTAGAATCAATTACCTTCAAAACGACGGGTGGCACGACCCGTGACGACTTACGGATCAAAAGATATGATTTTTCAAAGTTTACCAAAATCTGTCCAAATCAAACCGAAATTTGGTGTCCCAAACCGAAATTTCACCCCAAACTCACTCAAAGCCATTAACATCTCATACTAGATCGATTACATAATCAATCAACCCGTTTGCTACCCAAAATGGGTAGAAACACACTTAACCCAAACACCCCTTTAACTACATAACCCTTTTATACATCTTTTGACCCATTTCTCAAAAAGACAACTTCTATGACCCGATGATTAACGAAACTTTCCAGATTTACTTCTTATATCATTAGGCTCATTTTCATATAAAAACATTCACCGTTAGACACTTCGGAATAGTACTTTTAAAAATGGACGGGTTATGCATAAAACCCATTTCAACCCATTGACACTCCAAACCGCTTAAACCCACTTCATTTACCCACCATACCTAACTAACATACATAAATCGTCATACCAAACTTGACCTATGCACTCATGACCCGCTCATATACCAAAATGGGTGGAAACCCGCTTATTCCAAACACCCCCTTAAGAACTCATTTCAACTACACACTTTTACCCAATACACCTATCCACAACATATCCATTTGAAAGCATACATTCTTTGACATTTCTAATATATTGAAAAGTTGTTAGTACAAAGTTTTGACCCGTAGCTTCCCAAAACGGGTAAGATTGGCTAGTTGCCAAACATCCCTCTAATTACCACCTTAACCACATAACATAAAGACTTCTTGACATTTACATAGACTTGACTTACGACCCAACTCGGACAATGACCTTATATGACGACAAGACCGTTAAATAACAAAATGACCATATGGATTGAAATATACCCAAAACACAAAAGACACTTCGGGGGCTTCCAATTTCAATACGCTTGGTCCAAAAGAATACGGTCCTCTAATCTACCTTCTACACTACAAGCTAAGCTAGATCCTTACCCTTGCTTCCTCCACTTGTACCTACAAAACCATCATTAACTTTAACATTAAGCAAAACGCTTAGTAAGTATATAGAGTATAACTATCCATACATTTATGAGATTGGTGATTAACACCAACCTTAACATTAACATGGAGCATATCATCATAGCATTACTCACCTTGATCAAGCAAGTAACTATATAACATTTACATGGCAAGCATTGGATCCAATCTATCTAACATTACAAGCTCCATACAAACACATTAACATTTCATAACATTAGCATAAACATCATTAGACAAGTTATACTATATACTTACCTTAATCCCTAATAGCTCCTACTTGGACTTGGTGAGGCTCTACAATGCTTCCTATCACAAGGTTAACATTAATTAGTGACTAATTACTTAGGGAGATCATCAATTTACAACCTTTATCCACATTACTCAAATCCCACCTTATGAACCCTAATTTCTATATTTGGGGAAAATACTTACTTGATGAGATGATTGAAATTAAGGATTCTTTATAGCTTCTTGATCACTTCTTGTTGGCTAATATGAGCTAGATGATGATTATGATCTTCCCTCCCTTTTTCTCTCTATATGTCGACAATAATGGAGCTCTCTCAACTTTCTATATTTTTCTTGAACTAGCTATTAAATCATGTGTAGTATTAACTTTGGTCTCTTGGCAAGGATAGTCCTTCTAGTTCTATTCTTCTTATATTAGGTTCACATTTATTTACTACTTATTCATAATACATAATCTATATCTACATAAATAGTGCCTTATCGGGATATGGGTGTAACAAGATAGGTTTATTGCATCATCCTCAATGACTAAGAACAAGCATGTTACCTTTGATGTACCATTAACGACATCTGAACCCAGCACATCAAAACCAGAAAAACAAATGGCAGTGAAACAAACTAATGTTTCCATCATTACTTCTACAGGAGTAAACAGTGACACTAAAGCTAGCAGGTCAAAGCCTAGTCGCAATACAAAGAAAGATAGGACTGCGCCAGCTAAGAGTGCTCATCAGGAGAAAGTAGAAGACCATCTTAGGAACAATAAACTTGATTTGATCAAAAAGAATCGTGTTGATTCTAGTATTAGCTATAAGCGTACTGTAATTAATTCAAATTCTAATGCTATTTGTAAGACATGTAATGAATTCTTAATTTCTGGTAATCATGATGAATGTGTTGTGTCATTCTTGATGTCTTCTCAACGATCCCCAGTTAAGAATGTTAGGAAACCTAAACTGAGTAAGCAAATTTGGAAAGCAACAGGAAAAATGTTTGCTAATATTGGTTATCAATGGAGACCCACTAGAAGAAAATTCACTTTAGGAGATCAGTGCCCCTTAACTAGAATGACTAATCATAAAGTACTGACTGTTAAGGAATGGAAACCAACTGGTCGAATTTTTCCTTTAAAGACACAATGCCCTGTAAATAGGTTAATTGCTGCTACTAGTGAAGTTTCCACTGTGAAAACCATGACATCTATGAATCCTGTAGTTCCAGAGCTTGTTTGTGCTAACCGAACGGACCCCAGTTGCACATGGGGATCCACTTTTTTCAGTTATCCATCGTTGTCTGTTTTCAAATGCAGGTCGTACAAATCGTCCTTTGGTATTTGGACTCAGGCTGCTCAAAACATATGACCGGGGATCGCTCACGGCTCAAGAATTTCATGAATAAATTTATCGGGACAGTTAGATTCGGGAACGACCATTTTGGGGCAATTATGGGTTATGGAGATTATGTTTTTGGTGACAGTGTAATTTCCAGGGTATACTACGTGGAAGGACTTGGGCACAATTTGTTCTCTGTTGGTCAATTTTGTGATTCCGATCTTGAAGTTGCTTTCAGAAAACACACATGTTTCGTCAGAGAATTGGATGATATTGATCTCCTTAAAGGCAGTCGTGGCACTAATCTATACACCATCTCTATTGAAGACATGATGCGGTCCTCTCCTATTTGCTTGCTGTCAAAGGCCTCAAAGAACAAATCATGGCTTTGGCACCGTCGTTTAAATCACTTAAACTTCGGCACCATAAATGAACTTACTCGCAAGGATCTTGTTCGAGGTATGCCCAGATTGATGTTTGAAAAAGATCATCTTTGTTCTGCTTGTCAACTGGACAAAAGCAAGAAGCATACTCACAAACCCAAGTCTGCCAAACACCATTATGGAAGCTCTTCACACCCTTCACATGGATCTATGCGGACCAATGAGACTGCAGAGTATAAATGGGAAGAAATATATTCTTGTGGTGGTCGACGACTACTCTCGATTTACATGGGTGAAGTTTTTGAGAACCAAGGACGAGACTCCAGAGGTTATCATCAAACTTGTCAAACAGCTACAAGTAAGACTCAACAAAACCATCAGAATCATCCGCACAGACAATGGAACTGAGTTTGTTAACAAACAACTCATTCAATTTTATGAAAGTATTGGCATAACTCACCAGAAAAGTGTTCCACGCACTCCTCAGCAGAACGGGGTTGTTGAAAGATGAAATCGTACTCTTGTGGAAGGTGCACGAACCATGCTGATATTTTCCAAGGCACCGATGCTTCTTTGGGCGAAAGCAATTGCTACAGCTTGTTACACCCCAAACCGATCCTTGATGCATACTCTTCACAACAAAACTCCATATGAGCTGATACATGGCAAGAAACCTGATCTTTCTTTTCTGCGAGTGTTCGGTGCTCTATGCTACCCTACAAATGACAGTCAGGATCTGGGAAAACTAAAGGCTAAAGCAGATATTGGATTCTTCGTTGGGTATGCATCAGATCGCAAGGGATACCGAATCTACAACAAACGAACCCGAAAAATTATGGAAACCATTCACGCGACATTCGATGAGCTGACTGAGCAAACGGCTCCTGGACACACAAGTTCTGGACCCGCACCTAATCTTTTGTCTCCTGGACCAATTAGTTCAGGTCTTGTACAGCGTCCCACTCCTGCAGTTCCTTATGTAACCCCTACGAGTGATGAGTTAAAGAATTTGTTTGATCCGATGTTTGATGAATACTTTGAGCCACCAGCTGTTGATACTACATCTGAAGCTCCACCTTTACCTCCAGTTGCTGATGCTCCAATTCTACATAACTCAGATGGTCCATCTGTATCTGTCTCAGTTAGTCAAGACGCACCATCTGCCAGTCACTCACCATCATCATCGAATATTCAATCTCTTTCGGTACAACAAAGCTCTGCAGCTGATAATTCTTTAGATGTGAATCCTTTTGCTCCTGCTGATGATGCTCCGTTCGTGAACATATTTGATCCTGAATCATCTACTGATGCATCTCCTTCAGGGGATCCTAACACGGCTACATCAGTTCCCTGTCCTCAACCACATGAACATCTCAGAAAATGGACAAATGATCATCCGATTGACAACATTATTGGGAATCCTTCTCGTCCGGTATCCACACGAAAACAACTTGCCACTGATGCCTTGTGGTGCTTTTATAATTCGGTACTATCAAAAGTCGAACCTAAAGACTTCAAGACTGCAATCTTGAAAGATTGTTGGTTCAATGCTATGCAAGAAGAAATTCACGAGTTCGATCGATTGGAAGTATGGGAATTAGTTCCACCTCCAGATTGTGCTATGATTATAGCTCTTAAGTGGATCTTCAAAGTGAAACTTGATGAGCATGGTGACGTTCTGAAAAACAAGGCACGGCTAGTCGCAAAGGGATATCGTCAAGAAGAGGGCATAGACTTTGAGGAATCATTCGCACATGTTTCTCGAATTGAAACTATCAGAATCTTCCTCGCTAATGTTGCTAGCAAAAACATGATAGTCTACCAAATGGATGTGAAGACTGCATTCTTAAATGGCGAGCTGAATGAAGTTGTCTATGTCAGGCGACCAGAAGGTTTTGTGGACCCTGATCATCCTAACTATGTCTACCGTCTGAAAAAGGCTCTCTATGGCCTTAAGCAGGCGCCTAGGGCATGGTACGATACACTGTCAAAGTTTCTTCAGGCAAACAAATTCTCCAAAGGCGTTGTTGATCCCACATTGTTCACTCGGAAAACAGGCAAACATTTACTTCATGTTCAAATCTATGTTGATGATATTATTTTTGCCTCGACCGACCCATTGGAATGTGATCGTTTTTCAAAAGAGATGAGCTCGAAATTTCAAATGTCAATGATGGGACAAATGTCTTTCTTCTTAGGTTTACAAATTTCTCAAAGTCCCGGAGGCATTTTCATAAATCAATCTAAATATGCTAATGAAATATTAAAGAAATTTGGATTTGATTTATGTGACCCTGTTGACACTCCCATGGTGGAGAGAAAAAAAATGGATGAGGACCTTTCTGGGATCCCGGTTGATCAAACTAAATACCGTAGTATGATTGGATCCTTGATGTATCTCACTGCCAGTAGGCCAGATCTTCTATTCGTTGTATGCATGTGTGCTCGGTATCAGGCTAAGCCTACCAAAAGCACCTTGAAGCGGTAAAGCGGGTCTTTCGGTATCTCCAAAGAACCATTCACATGGGTCTCTGGTATCCGAAGGACACCGCCATGGAACTAACCGCCTATGCAAATGCTGACCATGCAGGGTGTCAAGATACTCGTCGAAGTACGTCGGGAGGTGCTCAATTTCTTGGAGAAAATTTGGTGAGCTGGTCATCTAAAAAGCAAATGAGTACTTCCATGTCTTCCACAGAGGCTGAATACATTGCCATGTCTTCATGTTGTGCTCAAATCCTATGGATGAAATCCTAACTTTCAGACTATGGCTTTGTATACAACAAGATTCCTCTTTATTGTGACAACAAAAGTGCCATTGCTCTCTGCTGCAACAATGTCCAACACTCTAGATCAAAGTACATCGATATCCGACATCACTTCATTAGGGAACAGGTTGAAAAGGGTGTGGTTGAACTATACTTCGTGAGGACTGAGTACCAGCTGGCAGATATCTTTACTAAAGCACTTCCGAGAGAACGGTTCCAGTTTATTCTCCCGCGCCTTGGTATGAAGAGTCTGAAGCCAGAAACACTCAAAAGCCTTCAGGAAGAGACTGAGGAGTAATGGATTTGCCTCTTGTATCCTTTGTATATATTTTATACCAAAAAAACAAAATACAAAAATATAAAACCAAAAAAAACCATAAAAATCAGAAAAATAGAAAATTCCAAAAATAGTTTTTCAAGGCATGTCTTCTGGTATCGATAACATGTCGGTCCTAGAAATGTCATTCAACAATGACATGGGTCTTTAAATGAAGTTCGAGCAGAAGTTCAAATTGTTTCTCAAAACATGCCTAGATGGCTTGCTATTATTTCAGATACGCAACCCGTTTTTCAAAATGAGGAAAGCACGTCGCCAAAAAGACGGCTGTTCCTAACAACGGGTGATTAAGTTCTCCCGGGCATGGATTACTTTACATCCGTGCACCCTCGATCTAGTGTACGCTTCAGTGCATTATATCCTGATTCAGAAGAGAAGTCTTCTTTTACCAAAACAATTTTTTTTCCATCTATGATTCTTCAGAAAAATAATTTGTATCTAAAATGGTTGTTTAAAACAGTATTTGAAAATCAATCGAACTTAAAATTTTTTTTTTCATAAAATTTGCCACTCAATCTATGACAAAAGGTTTAATTTTTCATAAAATTTTAAATTAATAACGGGTCATAGATTGAGGGGGAGAGTGATTTCAAATTTTATTTTAGATCATCAAATGGTATCTTTGTATGGTTCAAGTAATGAATAAACATGTGTTGTTATGTGTCAGAATATGAATCTTTTCATGAGTTTCTCGCTAAACTCCAAATCATTTATAAACTCATCATTTCTGACACTAACATTCTCCCTCATTGATTGAGGGGGAGCACAGTAATGTTCCATTATCAGTATATATTGAATCATACCTCATTTTCTCCCATAATTTCTAACATACTTAAATCAATTGAGATCCCTAATCTCAAAAGGTTTGAAATTTTTGATCGGGGGAGAGAATGTGATTTAAATATGAAAACTGGTAAAATGTGATCTTTTGGACTCAAGTGTAGGCTCTCTCATATGTGCTAAACTCTTTCGTATATCAATGCACATATTGAGGGGGAGCGAATGATTTATGATGGCAATTGTGGAAGAATACCAATGACCAACCATTTTATTTAATGTACTGGAGTTATAAGGATGGTATGGTTAGATATCAGTTCCCATGATCCAGCCAGAACCGGAGGGATCTTCCCAGGGACAATCATCTAGTTAGAATAGAAGTCCTTAGGAACGCTGAAAAAAGGAGAAAAGTGAGAATAAGGGAAGAGTGCCGACTGAGATGGAACTGGTACTGGAACAAACCCAACAAGGTACTAGTAATGAAGTCTCGATAAGCGCTGAAGGGGTTGAAGAATGAAAAAGAAATGTAAAGATAAAGGGTGAAAAGAAATAGCCCTCCAGATATTCAACCTTAGGGCAGAAACCAGGTTCAATTCATATGCTACTGGTTGTTACTAAGGTAACGCCGGTATTGAAGACAAGACGTCATGGACCCAGTGACACACTGCACTAAACCTTCAAGCCACTCAAGTTCTCTTAAAAGGACTTGTTTCATTCCCACGGGGAACCCTGCATTATCTATCGACCGCTCATTATGAGTCATGTTGATATTGAATCAGGAGATACCACTCCAGCCTCCAACTACTAAATCAAAACGCACTATTGTGTCTAGAGCCAAGAGATCATCCATAAATCTTGCTAGGACACTAATAATTTATTCACTTGGGTTTCACACACTGTGGAAACAAGTAAGATCTTAAGAGTCCTACGCATTATCCTCGTGGTATTGCCAGAACATCCGAGTGATACGTAAGTATTCACAATGAAGATGGAAATCCTTCTAGAGCAAACATCAAACAAGCTCTTGGTAGGCGACATGTGAGATCCTTCATGGATCAAACTAGTGACAACTGGAAAGAAACGATGGGGCAATTCGCATTTGAATGAAACTTGTTCCAGGAGATGAATTGACGGATACTTTTGGAAAAACCTTTCGATGTGCTCAACAACTGTTTTCGAGCACATTGACTGCGCATAAATTTTCAAACAAAAGTATTAGTGATTGAAACATGATTTTGTTCACAAAACTTTCGTCGTATTACAAAACTCTTTATTCAGTAATACGAGAATGTTTTTCAAGTCAATTTCTCATTAATCAGTGAATCCTAATTCGCTGATTCACTCACTCCGTGCTTTGTCTACTTTGTGACGCTCCGGTTTGAGAACGGCTAGTACAGCTGTGAAACCCTGTCAAGGAGATTCTTCAAAATTATACCTGATCATAGGCAGTATTTATACTGATCAACGGGGAACCGTGGTTCTTGCAACCCTATTCAACGAAAGTGGACAAAGACACTTTCGTGTGTTTATTGCTAACTGTTGTTTGCAGGAATACCCGACGGTGGCAGCTGATGGCCAATGAGATGTCAATTCATAACCTCATGCTCACGCTTCACACTCACAATTAAAGAAATCATGATAAGTGAAAGATCTACAACAATGCTTCCGCAACTCTGATGCAAAGTTTCATGATCCAGAAAAGTGTGAGCATGCTGGTCCGATGGTCACTACTACACATGAAGGCAATGCTACAAAGGATGACTTGGAGATTTGCAGTGTCTGATGATCTCAAAGAATGCTCAAAGATCACACAAGTCAAAGGAAAATCAATCACAAGAACATTGCTTGAAGAACAAAGATCAATGACTTTGAAGAATCAAAGACTATGAACCAGGAACTTAAATTCATATAACTGAATGCTAGAATTCAAATTGTAATTTTCGGGGTGACCTCCCTTATGGGGAGATTGTTAGGAATATAAATATTCACATGAAAGACTCGGTCACCCCGAGTATCTATTTAGCATTTAAGTAGCTCGTAGGCTCATTAGTTTTAGTTTAGTTATCATATCATCATGGAGTCGGCTCGGGTCTTTACCCACTGTAAGCCCGTTCCATAGCCCGTGTAGGGGCGGTTTGGAGTTTGTATATATACCTATCATTCTCTCTAATACTTATCATTACTTTCTCTCTCTAATACTTATCATTCTCTCTCTAAAAGGCTCCCACTTTCATTACTTTCAATCTAATACTTATCATTCTCTCTCTAAAAGGCTCCCACTTTCTCTCTCTAGAATTTAACCTTAAACATCAAAGTTCTCTTGTGTTATGATTATGATAACTCTACATTTTAACAAGATGAAAATTCAATGCATGTTTTCTTAGGCATAATGTTTTCCAAAACATTATGTTTTCCTAAATGAAGATATGAAGCCAAAGTGTTTGAATCGGATAGTCCTATCATAAATATACTTGGTCTCAAGATTATATTCACTAGATGATGACAAGAGGAATTTACTCGAGTTTCTTATGTATACTCCTCAAGAGTCATTGTTGCTCGGGGTGCATGAGGTTGGCTTTGAGATTGCATTTTAACATATGTTGTTAAAATGTTGATTTAAGTTTTAACGAAACTTATGCAGAGGTTTAACGACAAAGTATTACTAATACTTTGATAACTTGTGAAAGTAGCACTACTTATACCTAGTGGAAATTGATAAAAATGACCAGGAGCATCATGCTCATTTGATAGTGGAGGTTCTAGCCATAATGAATTATCTAAGTCCTCATAGGTGGGAAAGTATGGTTGAGTTTGTCCAACGTGCATTTGATTTGGTACGAATGTTGGACAAAGGGCTTTTTGAGCAATGCACTCAATGTATTCAAATGATGGTAAGGATGGTGGATTGGTTGATCTAGGTGGTAGTGTAACCATTCGTAAAATTTCCCATTTAAACACATTACTTTACAGAATAATTATCCTTTTTCCACGTATAATTTTTTTTAATGTAATTGTATCTCTTATCTCATGTGACGTAACTCACATCCCTGATAAATGTGCTCCCACGCAACCCAACCTAACGAACCTAATGTTTGTTATATAAACATATCTATATTAAATCATTACAATATACCATTTATCATTTTACGATAATTCCTTAACGAACGTATAACAAAACATTCATTATCTATATAGAGTTTCTCATGAAACCCTAAATTCATCACAACACCAAATATGAACAACTAAATCCTAGAACATAAAAGTACAACTCATCTGAGTTAATGTACAAGTTACCAAAGCACCAGAAAACCCTAATTCTATTTTAGTTCCCGGTAAAACCCTAATTTCATAAAACTATGATTTTATGTACAAACATCATAAACCCTAAAATCTTTATATAATATTTTTACAAGATAATAAATGTACAAGTCATAAAAGCTAAAAGTACAAGTCCTTTATGCATGAAACCATATAATTATAAAATCCTTAATAAAACCCTACATATATTTATTTTTAAGCATAATTTACAAACTATTCATGCATAATTCTTAAAGATTAATTTTTCTAAACTCACTAAATATTTTTACAAGTCTTTAAACTCAGAGTACATGTGCCTAATGCACAAAAACTAAAAATCCCTTTTATATACTTTTCAACTTAATAAAAATTAACATATAATTTTTATAACTTAATAAATTATTGAAACTATATTTTTCCTATATTCTAAATTATAGTACAACCCCATTAAGCCAAAGGTACAACTCCTCTAAGCACAACCTATTTTTCTTTCCATTCTTACATAATTCGGTTTAAATAAAATACAAACAACCTTAAATAAATTTCCTAACCCATAAACCCTTGAACCAATACCTTAAACTAACCAAGTACTACTCCTTAAACCCAATGTACACTTCCACAAAGCCCCATTCGAACCTCCCCTCCAAAACCTGGTTCGAACTCAACCAAATCCTAACCAAATTTACTTCTACATAACACCTTCACCAAATACATCTCCTATCTCCCATATTACACACCATTCTTCTCCTTCATTCTCTCCAAATACACACTCCACATGTCCTCTCTTAGAACCCTTACACATCCCCCCTCCTCTAGAAGATAGTTACATGTATGGAAGAGAAGAAACCACCTCATTTCCCCCTCCATAACCTACATGGCCAAACCCTCTCCTCACACTTGTCATCACACATGGCACCCATAGGAATCTAACACATCAACATCTTAAGAAAAACCCTAACCTGCCTTCTTCTATAAATAGCAGCCTAGTTCACTCTCAACTCATCCTACACCAATTCGACAAAACAGCAAAATCACTCCATCCCCACTACCTTATTGATCACAGCCAACATACAAGTCAAACAAAAACCTTAGGAAGGATAGAAGAGGTGAAGAAACCCTAGTGATTGATGAACTCAAATAAGTACATTTTATTACCATCATTTATCCTATTTATTTGACTTGTTTTATTATATTATCTGTGAGAATTGATACGTTAATGTTTACTTTTGTAATTCTCAGGTAAGAACAAGTATTATGTGAAACTTGGCGATTTTGGACTAATTATGGAGCAAAACAAGCAAGAAGTTAAGAGTCTACTGAAATGTATAAGATCAAGATCATTCTGCCCCAGATGCGCCGCAACATACTTCGTACATACGGCACATCACTATCAAGATTTCACAAGTTATAATCCAAGACGGCAAAGGACATGCGTCGCATAGAGAAATGAAGTTACGCCGCATCTTCTGGCGGTGTACGAATATTCCTGAATATATTAATCTTGGACCCCACGCGAAGTTAAGTCAATGCGCCGCATCTACTTATTCAATGCGCCGCATCTAACCCTCATATAGAAACTATAAATACCCCAAAGTCAGACGAATTTCGAGAGCTTACACGTGCAATATACCAAATACGAGAAGAGAAAGACAGCCGAAGTCAGACGATTAGCAGCACAAGACACGCCCTAAACGAAGATACAAGAGTTGTAAGAAGGTCCTGCATGTATTCAATTCATTAAGTAGTTTTGTTTTATTGTATTAGTACACTTTAATTCATCAGGATTGATGGGCCGATTCCATGTGACTACGGAAAACCATGGGCACCCCTTAAAATTGCTTTCCCATTAATTAAAGTTTATATATTGATGTCTTTGGTGACTTTTATTAGTGCATTGATAACCTCTGTGTCTAGCTGAGCATTGCTTGGGTCGCCATGCCCCTTCCTTGCCTATTTCAGAGACGCTAAATAAATAGGATAGACATAAGTAATCATTAAGGGTTTACTCGCCGATAAGATTAGAGCCAACGAGAAAGGGTTAATTACATACACTTCATATAAAACTAGCAATAAAACAAGTGACAAGCTACTTAATTATCAGGACAGGTCTTCTTATTGTCTCAAGTATCTATCTGTGTACGTGTGTGCTAATCGCTGATTCGTGCTTATTAGTTTAGTTTATTATATTTAATCATAACCAAACCGTGCCAGTCTCTCAGGCTGAACCCCTTTGCGTTAGATTAGGTTGTACATCTAACTTAAGACATTAAAATACTGATTAGAATAACTAGATAATACGTTCCACTCTTAGTGATCGACACTCTACTTACCATTATATTCATACTGACCGGGTACACTGCTCGTTAAAGTGTGTGTGTTATTGATAAGTCGGCTAAATATAAATTTAAAACTTGAATACTGCTAAAACCACAACGACATACCGTGGGTATAAATTAGAGCAATACGCACACGCGCATCAAGTTTTTGGCGCCGTTGCCGGGGAGTGAATTGTTATTATCTGTTAATTTGATTAGTATTTTAATTAGGTTTTTCTTTTTAATTTTTATTCTAACCGCTAACCATGTTATATATTAGTTAAATTGCATTCATTGTATTATTTGCATATTTTCTGTTTTTTTTTTTTTTGTGTTTTTATTTTCTTTAATTTTTGTTTCTCTTTGTTTGATTTTATTTTTGTTTTTATTTTCTGTATTTTTCTGCATACTGCTATCGTTGTACTGTGCTAATTCAAACGATACGGCGCATCTATTTTCACAGATACGGCGTATTGCGTTTAATTTTTATAAAATACAACGCGTTTAATAAATTCGATACGACGCATCTTTCCCCAAGATACGGCGTATTCTGTTTTTAATAAGAAATTTTTCTAAACGATAACGCCATACGACGCATCTGTTTTTAGCAGATACGGCGTATCTATTATTTAAATTAAAAACAGTTTTCGAATTATTAAACAGATACGACGCATCGATTTTTATCGATACGGCGCATCTTCTAAATCAAAAATCGGTCATATTTGCTAAAATTAGATACGTTGATTTTTGATAAATTAAACTGATACGGCGCATTCTAAATTATAAGCGGCGTATCTGCTTTCTGAATAAAAGTCTGATTAAATTTTAACGTAATAAGATACGGCGTATCCAACTTTTTGGATACGGCGCATCGTCTACTGATATCAGCAACTTTTATTTTACTTTGATTGTTTCACTCTTCTTTTGCACGAGTAAGTTTTATTTCAGGAAGATGGACGATCCGGATATTACAATGGAAGAATACTTGTTACTGGAAATGGTTAAGTCAAAGAATGAAAGAAATAGGTTGCCGTTTCAACACACTTGGTGTATGTCAAATGATGATGAAGAAGATTCATTTACCGTGAAACCAATTCCGGCAATTGTTCTTGATAGTACTTTTTCTCCGGAGATTGCACAAGATGATGTGTATACGGAACCCTACGTTGAAGAATATTCTGCAATCGTATTACCACCATTAGACAATCCAACGGATGAAGATGAAAAGTATTCTAATTTTGATTTCGAACCATTTGACGCCATAGTTTATGATGACATACCTCAACCAGATTTTGACCCAACGAGGGTTTTTAAAGAAATCTGGGATTACTTATTTAAGGACGAAATTCGGGACGATTATGAAATTGCAAGACCACTAGTTGAAGATAGAGATTCATAAGATGAATTGGAGTCACTTACAACACAAAGTGGTGCAAATTTATTTAATATTATTAATCCCGTTACTAATAATCTTGCTAGTTTTCCTAAACAGGTTGCAAAACAAAAGAATGATGAGTTCAAATTCATTACACTACCTATTGAAGCACATGAAGCACCTATGATCAACCCATTTTTGGTGGAGCTCGAGGAAGAATTTGGTGATGAGCTCTTAAACATTGCTATGATTGATGAAGATGATGATTTCGACCCTATAAAGGATATAGAGGAACTCGAACTTTTACTTGCCAAAGACCCTTTCTCATCTTCTGCGGAAGTCAAGGGACGCCTTACTACCAAAGAGACTAACCAAGAAGAAAGGAGACTCATTTTTCCTCAACACACTACTCTTTCAGATGGAATGGTCAAGTCATCCAATTTATCAACTAAACCGGGTAACGATAGGAAAGATGTACATATATTGCCAAGGTATGATCTTTATTTATTTCTTCCATCTTTACTAGTAAATTTACACTCTTTTCGTGTTTATTGCTATTATCACCCGCACTTGATCCCAAGTGGGGGGAACAACACCCTATTACACAGTAAATAAGGGTGGAGTCAGGCTCGTGACTCGAACAAAAACAAGCGCTTCTTGGGAGGCAACCCATGCTTATCTTTTGTTTTATTTTCTGATTTTGTATTGAGTCTGTCAGATCTGCAGAAGATACGGCGCATCTCAATCCTAAGATGCGACGCATCGCCTGCACTGGTCATATCTTATTTAATTTTCTGCATTTTTATTTTTGACTTTAAAACTTTCTGTCAGTATTTTAATGCGGCGCATCCCTGGTTAAGGATGCGACGCATCTTTTATCCTGATTCGTATTTATTCCAGGCTCGATACGACATATCTTCTTCCATAAGATACGGCGTATCGACTGACCTGATGATTTTCATTTTAATTTTTTAAAGTTTTATTTTTACTAACTACTAATGTATTATGCAAGTTTAAACCTTCTTAACTTAGGTGTGTTTAAGTCTTGATGGTATTATAGATTCCTGCATTTCCTGTGGATACATCAAATATGACGATTAAACGTTCTAATCCACAAGAAAGTTGATTTATGCTCTTATACAAATAATGGAGGATCATACCGAGCAAATCTCAGGGGAGTTTTTCTGTTCTAATTCTTTTTATTTTCCAGTTTTTAATATTTGACACAAACAACGAGGACTTTGTTTAACTTAAGTGGGGGGATTGGAGAATTAGAACACTTACTTGTCCTAAACTTTTTCAAAATATGCTTAAAATGCGCTTAATATATCAAAATTTAAAATTTTTAGCATGTTTTTGTTTAAAGTCTAAATTACAGAGCTGCACACATAACATTATTTTCAAAAATTGTGAACTTTTCAAAATTCACAAATCTATGAGTGTGCCGGTGACTTGTAAACTTTAGAACTTGGCTTGTATACTATTCGAGACCACAATAATAAGTATTATTTACATAATTGGAATGACTTGTCTAAATTGGTAAATTTCTAGGATTACACCCAAATAGCCTTTATATGTTATGTGATATTAACTAACTACACTGGTTAGTTAACCCCCGTATGAACCCTTTTGTTACTCTCACTTTTAGAGTAAGATACCCCTAGAAAAACACTCAGAGCCATTCCTTTCGTTTCTTACACCTTTGTTATAATGTTTCGTTACACCCTTACACCTTAGCCTACCCTGTAGATTAAAATACGTGGTTGGTTAATTGCTTTAGGCAAAGTGTGTTTCCTTGCATTACCTGTGTTCGCGTGCGTAATTCATTATCTTTGGTTGAGTCAGGAAATTGCACAATGCAATTGGAGTGAAAGTAAATATTGTATATCTTTGAGTTTATTTTTCGTGTGTTTACTACTTTCACTATTACCGTTATTTCTGAAGTCATGAAAAGTATGGAAAAATTATCCAGAGTTATCATTATAGTGATGTGGTGAAATTTTACACATCTATATATATGTTGATGTTAAAAAAAAAAAAAAAAAAAAAAAAAAAAAAAAAAAAAAAAAAATCGAAAAAATAGAAAAGAAAAAGAAAAAGGAAAGTTGGTAAGTTTGTTTTAACCAACTTATGTAAAGTTTTGTATTAAGTGGTCGATATCACCACTATTTGTTATATATTATATTATATCTATGGATTGAATGGGAGTTGGCCGTTATGGGAACGCCAACTAAGGTTATTCTTTGATTGAGATCTTGTTGAGTATAATTCGTGTCTACCTAAAGCGTGTGTTTCAAGTGTTAAAGCGTGAGTTATTCAATGATATGAGTCTTATTCCTGGGATGGTTGGGAAAGCAATTTACCACACTTAGGATTTTAATTTATCTGTTTTGTTTATTTTTCATTTTACACCAATTTGTATCCCAAATATTATCCATACCCTATATTATTCTTTATCCAAACCTTTGATTTATTGAGATTAGGGATTTGAGCAATCTTAAGTATCGTAGTCGTGGATTCGGCTATGTATTTATGATTTTGTCGCCCTTTTTGATATAATATTATTGGTAAAGATTACTTGGTCCTATCTTTAGCCTATTCGAGTTAAGGATTTGAGCAATTGCAAGTATCGTGTTCGTGGATTCGATCATGTATTTGTGATTTTGTCGCCTTTTCTGGAATTTGAGATCGGTAGAGATTAAGAAGAATGATTAACCTTTAACCAACAAACCCTTTTACCGCTTTAGACTTGTTATTCCTTGGCTTTAGTGGGGGAGATGCGTATACTTGCCAAGCTTATGATAGAATATTCGTCACGAGTGGACAGTTAAATGATTAGATTTGCTTTTATCAAAATATTTTATTTTATTTCTAATTCGTTAAGTGTTTGGTTGTGCTATTATGACAAAAAACGAATACATGCTTAAATATAAAAATAAATCCTAATACCTTTTAGGATACATTTTCATAAGATTTATTCTAAGGTTTACTTGGGGACAAGTAAAGTTCAAGTGGGGGATATTTGATTAACTCTAATAATTACATTTTATTACCATCATTTATCCTATTTATTTGACTTGTTTTATTATATTATCTGTGAGAATTGATACGTTAATGTTTACTTTTGTAATTCTCAGGTAAAAACAAGTATTATGTGAAACTTGGCGATTTTGGACTAATTATGGAGCAAAAAAAGCAAGAAGTTAAGAGTCTACTGAAATGTATAAGATCAAGATCATTCTGCTCCAGATGCGCCGCAACATACTTTGTACATACGGCACATCACTATCAAGATTTCACAAGTTATAATCCAAGACGGAAAAGGACATGCGCCGCATAGAGAAATGAAGTTACGCCGCATCTTCTGGCGGTGTACGAATATCCCTGAATATATTAATCTTGGACCCCACGCGAAGTTAAGTCAATGCGCCGCATCTACTTATTCAATGCGCCGCATCTAACCCTCATATAGAAACTATAAATACCCCAAAGTCAGACGAATTTCGAGAGCTTACACGTGCAATATACCAAATACGAGAAGAGAAAGACAGCCGAAGTCAGACGATTAGCAGCACAAGACACGCCCTAAACGAAGATACAAGAGTTGTAAGAAGGTCCTGCATGTATTCAATTCATTAAGTAGTTTTGTTTTATTGTATTAGTACACTTTAATTCATCAGGATTGATGGGCCGATTCCATGTGACTACGGAAAACCATGGGCACCCCTTAAAATTGCTTTCCCATTAATTAAAGTTTATATGTTGATGTCTTTGGTGACTTTTATTAGTGCATTGATAACCTCTGTGTCTAGCTGAGCATTGCTTGGGTCGCCATGCCCCTTCCTTGCCTATTTCAGAGACGCTAAATAAATAGGATAGACATAAGTAATCATTAAGGGTTTACTCGCCGATAAGATTAGAGCCAACGAAAAAGGGTTAATTACATACACTTCATATAAAACTAGCAATAAAACAAGTGACAAGCTACTTAATTATCAGGACAGGTCTTCTTATTGTCTCAAGTATCTATCTGTGTACGTGTGTGCTAATCGCTGATTCGTGCTTATTAGTTTAGTTTATTATATTTAATCATAACCAAACCGTGCCAGTCTCTCAGGCTGAACCCCCTTGCGTTAGATTAGGTTGTACAACTAACTTAAGATATTAAAATACTGATTAGAATAACTAGATAATACGTTCCACTCTTAGTGATCGACACTCTACTTACCATTATATTCATACTGACCGGGTACACTGCTCGTTAAAGTGTGTGTGTTATTGATAAGTCGGCTAAATATAAATTTAAAACTTGAATACTGCTAAAACCACAACGACATACCGTGGGTATAAATTAGAGCAATACGCACACGCGCATCAGTGATCAAGAGTCGAACCCAATCATCTCATAAAACCCTAGTCGACCAAATCTAAGTAAGTGTTGCAACTCTTTTAATTTCTGTTATTTACTTTACATATCTTTAAAAACAATCATACATGAACTCTAACAACAAACATAATCACAAACCATAATATTTCCTTTTCCTTTTTGTTGTCTGATCGATCAGAATCACAAACACACCCAAAGTATTTGAACTTTTGTAAAAACAAACCAGGAACTATTAAAACATGTTAAAACATGTCAAATAATATTATATCATACATAAAAGTTAGTCCTAAACCTTTAAAAATCCAAAAACCCAACCGGGTTTCATTTATCTGTTTATATCGAGCAGAAAACAAACCTCAGACCCCTAACTTTTGATCTAAAAACCAACTACTAAACGTTCACCATAAATTCTAAAATTTGGTGAATTTAAAGTTCACCTAGCTAACAAAATTTAGGAAAAAGAATCATGAGAATTGGTTAAGTAGTCATTAAGTTATCGAGCTCTAAAGTTTGTACAATATCGCTAAAAATAGAAACAAGGATTTTTAGTTATTTAGTTTTCAGTTTTACTCGATCAGTACCCCAACTTTAGACCCAGTTTTCAACCCTTATATGATTTCTAAAAATTCTGTATTTTCGACACATTAAAGATGACCTAGCAAAGTTATTTTAGAAGAAAGAATCTTGCAAAATGATCGAGTGGTTTAAAAGTTATTAGCCTTCAAAGTATGGTCTATCGCTAGACATAAAGATTTATTTTCCAGATTTTTATTTAAAACTTGTTCGATAGGTCGACTTTGGGTAATTATTTCTAGTATCAAATGAATTTTATAAATTACGAAACTTAGCCTATTTTAACACGACCCAGCTAGCTTTAACTAGGAAAAGAGAACACGTAAAATGATCCATTATTTACAAAGTTATTTAATCTCAAAACTCTAGCCATATCACTAGTTTCATGCACATAATTTTTAAATTAATTGGATTTCTATTGGGCCGGTTTTGTAAATATTTTATATCAAGGGTAATTTTTTTCAATAACAAATAAAAAGGGTAGAAAATGTCATTTTTGAAACTAAAGGGTAAAAGTTGTCATTTTCCAAAAATTCAGGGTATAAACTGTCATTGACCAAACCTTAGGGATAAAAGAGTAACTTTTCATAACTAACATTTTTATTTCTATTTTCTGATCTAATAAGAAATTTATAATCATAAAACGTTTATTTCAATGACGATTTAACAAACGAACGAATGGAAACATAAGAATGAATAATAAGATAAAATCTTATTTTGAAGAGACTTCATGTTGTCTCATTCCAATATTTAATCAACAACCAAACAACGAAACGAAACAAACAAATAAACTATAATCATCTGAAAATGATTACTGAAATTTGGCATAACAACCCAGGTTTCGTGTCCGGAGACGTTTATCAACTTTCTTTCATTTTGTTTTTCATCCAGATTGCTAAGGTGAGTTCATAGTCCCACTTTTTATATACGTTTTTCTAAATATGTGGGGAGATACATGCTACCAACTTGAACATAAGTATTTTTCTGTATGTTATTCTGATTAATATTGCCTAAGACACTTCATTTGTGTTAGCCGGATGGATAGTCTTTGTGCTAGCCGTATTGATAACCAAATACACCCTGTTTGTGTTAGCCGGATGGATAGTCTTTGTGTTAGCCAGATTGAAAACCAAATGCACCATTACTTATATCATTTTATGATATCACACACACACACACACACACACCGATAATGTTTGAGTTCATGAGACTTAGAGCAATATGTATATTTCCGTATTACTTTCTATTTAGCTTATGTTCAAATCAATTATTTAACGTTAAATGCTATGGATTCACTCAACCTTTGTGTTGACTTTTTAAGCATGTTTATCTCAGGTAACTGGAAGTACGATTTGGCACGGAGTGGCGTTGGACTTTCTTTTAAAAGAGTGTCCGTTTTGTTATCATTCAAATGAATAATGTAACATTTAAAACGTATTTCGAAACCTCCCGCTGGGACCTCTATATGTAAACTCTGATTAAATAAAAGAATGATAACAATTTATTTAAAACGTCTCTTTTTGAGTCGTTTTCTATACTCATGACTGTGAACCTTGAAGTAGCACCCCAAACTTATATTTCCGCTGCGAATATCGAAAATGGGGGTGTTACAGAGTGGTATCAGAGCTCATGGTTATAGAGAACCAAATGTTTTCAAACATCGGACTATAACCGCTTTTCACAAAAACTTTACCAAAAGTCCTCCGTGCCACAACGCCACTGAAACGTTACTTGTATATATGTTTATTTCTAATTACTTAGCTACATAGTAAGTTGTTTATAATTATCGGGTGGTTACAGAATCCTGATTTCCCCTACCCATTCTATTCCTCTTATGTCGGACTCGGATATTGAAAAATATCACGGTAGTACTGGACATCACGCCTATACTTACATCCTCAACATCACTACCACGTCCACTTTCCTACATATATACCGTCATTTCCTACATCTTTACCACCTCCACTATCATCTATAAGTTTCTATTTCCCTCATCTGTCCCATTCGAACTTAGTGTAGAAATTAGGACCATTATCGCCCGATATCATGCTTTACCCCGATCACCCACTCCCGACATCCCTACTCCGCCACTAGTATTTGAGGTGAGTGAAAGCTCGCGATCAGCACAGGAACGACAGCCGACTATTTCCACCCTACTAACACGAAGAACAGATCGAGACTGCTTAGGTCATCCCGACGAACTGCCTGTAGAATGCATCAAGGGTATAAAATATAGAGTTGAAGATTCAGAGACCATGAAGCGGAAGATGGACGAGAATCGTGAGAAGGCAGAGAACCGTCATGAGCAGCTGAGACGAGAAATATCTATGACGAATTGAAGATGTTAGAAGAAATAATGAAAAGAAATGAAGAACTGACGACAGCTCAGACGAAGATCACTATTTTGGAGAAAATAGTGGGAGATATGCAAGATAAATATTAAGAGTATATATATATCCTCGTCAGCATGATCGTCAAACTGAAAAGTTGACTCGGAAGAGTTTCTGGTAACCACTAAATCAGATTAATACCTATCAGCTTTTGTACAATATCTTGGCCATGAGATATGTAGCATAAATATGACGCTTGTACTAATTTTGTTATATATAACAAATTAGCAAGTTATTTATGACTATATGTGGTTTTGATTTGTTGTATCTTGCTGTGTACGGTATCGGTTGATGTGGACCAGTGATGATCATCTTACATACGCGTATGATAGTATTTGGACATGTTATGACCTTATGATTATCATAAGTTTTACCTTGATAATCTAACATGTACAAAATATAAATGTGTGTTTTATTATGGTGTTAATAGAAATATGCCTCGCACTTCCCCCGAACCACCCATGTCCCAAGCTGCTATCCGAAAGCTTGTTGCAGACAGTGTTGCTGCAGCACTAGAGAGTCAAGCAACAGAATTTGCTCGTACTGGAAGCACTAGCCGACCTAATGGAGAGAGCGAGACAGCAAATGCTCGCAAGTGCACCTACAAAGACTTCATAAACTGTAAACCAACTTTCTTTAAAGGAACAGAAGGAGCTACTGAGTTGGCTCGTTGGTTTGAGCGTACAGAAGTAGTCTTTGTGAGATGTGGGTGTACCGACGACTGTAAGGTTACCTTTGCTACAGGAACTTTATTGGATGATGCCCTGTCTTGGTGGACTTCGACTGCCCAAACTATGGGTGTTGAAGCAGCTCACCAACTTACCTGGGAAGATCTTAAAAAGAAGATGTTGAAAAAGTACTGCCCCCGTACTGAGATTAAGAAGCTGGAAGATGAGTTTCACCAGTTAGTGGTGAAAGGAACATATCTTAAGGCCTACAATAGAAGGTTTCAGGAGCTTGCTCTCCTATGTCCAACTATTGTGCCTAATCTGGAAAAGATGTTGGAGAAATATAAGGAAGGATTAACTCAAAACATTGAGGGAAATGTGATTGCGTCCAAGCCACAATCATTGGAAAAGGCGATTACTATAGCTCAACAGTTGATGGATCGTGAAATCAAGCGAAGTTCCACACAAGGAAGTGATGATCACAAGCGAAAGCTTGATGATAGAAGGACCACCCATCACCACAACAATTACCAACACAACCATAACCACCATCAACAGAATCGTCGGCAGGGGACTGCCAAAGTCGATACAGCCCCAACTGCTGAAGGTAGTGGTTATCGTGGGAAGCAACCCTTGTGTAACCGATGCAAGATGCATCACACTGGGCTTTGCATTGCTAAGTGCGGAAAATGCCATGGAATAGGTCACAAAACAGAAGACTGCAAGGTCACAGGCAATAGGGAACAACCTGTAGCCGTGATATGCCACATATGTGGTGAGAAAGGACACTACAAGAATCAGTGCCGAAAACAGAATGACAACCAGAATAACGGTGCCCGTGGAAGAGCGTATGTGCTAGGAGATGGGAATGCACAGCCGAACCAAGACTAGTGCAGGAGAATGAGAACTCATTAAGATCCCGACAATGTCAAGGAATGGCATCTCTATTTAAGCAGAAGATAAATTTCCGTTATAACTAAATAAATCGTATCGTAAAATTTCCTAAGTATATTTCCTCTTGTACTCTACCTTAGTTACAATGGACGTAACCTAAGTGTATCAACTATCCTTTCTACCGTATGAAGTCTCTATCTTGTAATATTTCCGTAATAATCACAATCTACGTTTCTATTCCATTTGACCTATTCGTAGTCACTACACTGTCATCTCACTAGAAATTTGGTTAATATTAGTTTTGACCATCCCGTAAGAATTCCACTCGAACCCTAATATTTGTTCTAAGGATAACCCATTTCCACCCTAGAAATCCTTGACCTATCACCATAGTATGAACAAAATTTTTGAGAAAAGTAATTATGTTGTCATTTTACAAAAACAAAACGTTGAACACCATCTAAAACTTTTCGGAAAAACATAAGTATCACTGGAACTGAGCCAAACATTACATCATTTGGTCCTCAATTATACATAGCCTGATCAACTATGTATAATTTAGGAAGAATCATGTCATAAATGGAACAGTTATCTTTTCAAAATTTCTAATAACAATTTTCATTCAAAAACAAAATTTTGAGACAAAACAAATTGTTCATACCAATTCCATTTGATAAACCACAATAGATGTCTACTACCCGTCACCCTATATGTTTCTCTTTCCTCTAAGATAAGAAAATCAAATACGGACAAAATACCCAAACCTTTTCCCTCACATTCCGACCAACATAGACTGAATCTCGGGACGAGATTCCCTTAACGGGGGGTGACTGTAACCATTCGTTAAATTTTCCATTTAAACATATTACTTTACAGAATAATTATCCTTTTTCCACGTATAATTTTTTTTTAATGTGATTGTATCTCTTATCTCATGTGACGTAACTCACATCCCTGATAAATGTGCTCCCACGCAACCCATCCTAACGAACCTAATGTTTGTTATATAAACATATCTATATTAAATCATTACAATATACCATTTATAATTTTACGATAATTCCTTAACGAACGTATAACAAAACATTCATTATCTATATAGAGTTTCTCATGAAACCCTAAATTCATCACAACACCAAATATGAACAACTAAATCCTAGAACATAAAAGTACAACTCATCTGAGTTAATGTACAAGTTACCAAAGCACCAGAAAACCCTAATTCTATTTTAGTTCCCGGTAAAACCCTAATTTCATAAAACTATGATTTTATGTACAAACATCATAAACCCTAAAATCTTTATATAATATTTTTACAAATAATAAATGTAAAAGTCATAAAAGCTAAAAGTACAAGTCCTTTATGCATGAAACCATATAATTATAAAATCCTTAATAAAACCCTACATATATTTATTTTTAAGCATAATTTACAAACTATTCATGCATAATTCTTAAAGATTAATTTTTCTAAACTCACTAAATATTTTTACAAGTCTTTAAACTCAGAGTACAAGTGCCTAATGCACAAAAACTAAAAATCCCTTTTATATACTTTTCAACTTAATAAAAATTAACATATAATTTTTATAACTTAATAAATTATTGAAACTATATTTCTCCTATATTCTAAATTATAGTACAACCCCATTAAGCCAAAGGTACAACTCCTCTAAGCACAACCTATTTTTCTTTCCATTCTTACATAATTCGGTTTAAATAAAATACAAACAACCTTAATAAATTTCCTAACCCATAAACCCTTGAACCAATACCTTAAACTAACCAAGTACTACTCCTTAAACCCAATGTACACTTCCACAAAGCCCCATTCGAACCTCCCCTCCAAAACCTGGTTCGAACTCAACCAAATCCTAACCAAATTTACTTCTACATAACACCTTCACCAAATACATCTCCTATCTCCCATATTACACACCATTCTTCTCCTTCATTCTCTCCAAATAAACACTCCACATGTCCTCTCTTAGAACCCTTACACATCCCCCTCCTCTAGAAGATAGTTACATGTATGGAAGAGAAGAAACCACCTCATTTCCCCCTCCATAACCTACATGGCCAAACCCTCTCCTCACACTTGTCATCACACATGGCACCCATAGGAATCTAACACATCAACATCTTAAGAAAAACCCTAACCTACCTTCTTCTATAAATAGCAGCCTAGTTCACTCTCAACTCATCCTACACCAATTCGACAAAACAGCAAAATCACTCCATCCCCACTACCTTACTGATCACAGCCAACATACAAGTCAAACAAAAACCTTAGGAAGGATAGAAGAGGTGAAGAAACCCTAGTGATCAAGAGTCGAACCCAATCATCTCATAAAACCCTAGTCGACCAAATCTAAGTAAGTGTTGCAACTCTTTTCATTTCTGTTATTTACTTTACATATCTTTAAAAACAATCATACATGAACTCTAATAACAAACATAATCAAAAACCATAATATTTCCTTTTCCCTTTTGTTGTCTGATCGATCAGAATCACAAACACATCCAAAGTATTTGAACTTTTGTAAAAACAAACCAAGAATTATTAAAACATGTCAAATAAAAGTTAGTCCTAAACCTTTAAAAATCCAAAAACCCAACCGGGTTTCATTTATCTGTTTATATCGAGCAGAAAACAAACCTCAGACCCCTAACTTTTGATCTAAAAACCAACTACTAAACGTTCACCATAAATTCTAAAATTTGGTGAATTTAAAGTTCACCTAGCTAACAAAATTTAGGAAAAAGAATCATGAGAATTGGTTAAGTAGTCATTAAGTTATCGAGCTCTAAATTTTGTACAATATCGCTAAAAATAGAAACAAGGATTTTTAGTTATTTAGTTTTCAGTTTTAATCGATCAGTACCCCAACTTTAGACCCAGTTTTCAACCCTTATATGATTTCTAAAAATTCTGTATTTTCGACACATTAAAGATGACCTAGCAAAGTTATTTTAGAAGAAAGAATCTTGCAAAATGACCGAGTGGTTTAAAAGTTATTAGCCTTCAAAGTATGGTCTCTCGCTAGACATAAAGATTTATTTTCCAGATTTTTATTTAAAACTTGTTCGATAGGTCGACTTTGGGTAATTATTTCTAGTATCAAATGAAATTTATAAATTATGAAACTTAGCCTATTTTAACACGACCCAGCTAGCTTTAACTAGGAAAAGAGAACACGTAAAATGATCCATTATTTACAAAGTTATTTAATCTCAAAATTCTAGCCATATCACTAGTTTCATGCACATAATTTTTAAATTAATTAGAGTTCTATTGGGCCGGTTTTGTAAATATTTTATATCAAGGGTAATTTTTGTCAATAACAAATAAAAAGGGTAGAAAATGTCATTTTTGAAACTAAAGGGTAAAAGTTGTCATTTTCCAAAAATTCAGGGTATAAACTGTCATTGACCAAACCTTAGGGATAAAAGAGTGACTTTTCATAACTAACATTTTTATTTCTATTTTCTGATCTAATAAGAAATTTATAATCATAAAATGTTTATTTCAATGACGATTTAACAAACGAACGAATGAAAACATAAGAACGAATAATAAGATAAAATCTTATTTTGAAGAGACTTCATGTTGTCTCATTCCAATATTTAATCAACAACCAAACAACGAAACGAAACAAACAAATAAACTATAATCATCTGAAAATGATTACTGAAATTTGGCATAACAACCCAGGTTTCGTGTCCGGAGACGTTTATCAACTTTCTTTCATTTTGTTTTCCATCCAGATTGCTAAGGTGAGTTCATAGTCCCACTTTTTATATACGTTTTTCTAAATATGTGGGGAGATACATGCTACCAACCTGAACATAAGTATTTTTCTGTATGTTATTCTGATTAATATTGCCTAAGACACTTCATTTGTGTTAGCCGGATGGATAGTCTTTGTGCTAGCCGGATTGATAGCCAAATACACCCTGTTTGTGTTAGCCGGATGGATAGTCTTTGTGCTAGCCGGATTGATAACCAAATACACCATTACTTATATCATTTTATGATATCACATACACACACACACACACACCGATAATGTTTGAGTTCATGAGACTTAGAGCAATATGTATATTTCCGTATAACTTTCTATTAAGCTTATGTTCAAATCAATTATTTAACGTTAAACGCTATGGATTCACTCAACCTTTGTGTTGACTTTTTAAGCATGTTTATCTCAGGTAACTGGAAGTACGATTTGGCACGGAGTGGCGTTGGACTTTCTTTTAAAAGTGTGTCCGTTTTGTTATCATTCAAATGAATAATGTAACATTTAAAACGTATTTCGAAACCACCCGCTGGGACCTCTATATGTAAACTCTGATTAAATAAAAGAATGATAACAAGTTATTTAAAACGTCTCTTTTTGAGTCGTTTTCTATACTCATGACTGTGAACCTTGAAGTAGCACCCCAAACTTATATTTCCGCTGCGAATATCGAAAATGGGGGTGTTACAGAGTGGTATCAGAGCTCATGGTTATAGAGAACCAAATGTTTTCAAACATTGGACTATAACCGCTTTTCACAAAAACTTTACCAAAAGTCCTCCGTGCCACAACGCCACTGAAACGTTACTTGTATATATGTTTATTTCTAATTACTTAGCTACATAGTAAGTTGTTTATAATTACCGGGTGGTTACAGAATCCTGATTTCCCCTACCCATTCTATTCCTCTTATGTCGGACTCGGATATTGAAAAATATCACGGTAGTACTGGACATCACGCCTATACTTACATCCTCAACATCACTACCACGTCCACTTTCCTACATATATACCGTCATTTCCTACATCTTTACCACCTCCACTATCATCTATAAGTTTCTATTTCCCTCATATGTCCCATTCGAACTTTGTGTAGAAATTAGGACCATTATCGCCCGATATCATGCTTTACCCCGATCACCCACTCCCGACATCCCTACTCCGCCACGAGTATTTGAGGTGAGTGAAAGCTCGCGATCAGCACTGGAACGACAGCCGACTATTTCCACCCTACTAACATGATTAGAACAGCAAGAAGAACAGATCGAGACTGCTTAGGTCAACCCGACGAACTGCCTGTAGAATGCATCGAGGGTATAAAATATAGAGTTGAAGATTCAGAGACCATGAAGCGGAAGATGGACGAGAATCGTGAGAAGGCAGAGAACCGTCATGAGCAGCTGAGACGAGAAATATCTATGACGAATTGAAGATGTTAGAAGAAATAATGAAAAGAAATGAAGAACTGACGACAGCTCAGACGAAGATCACTATTTTGGAGAAAATAGTGGGAGATATGCAAGATAAATATTAAGAGTATATATATATCCTCGTCAGCATGATCGTCAAACTGAAAAGTTGACTCGGAAGAGTTTCTAGTAACCACTAAATCATATTAATACCTATCAGCTTTTGTACAATATCTTGGCCATGAGATATGTAGCATAAATATGACGCTTGTACTAATTTTTTTATATATAACAAATTAGCAAGTTATTTATGACTATATGTGGTTTTGATTTGTTGTATCTTGCTGTGTACGGTATCGGTTGATGTGGACCAGTGATGATCATCTTACATACGCGTATGATAGTATTTGGACATGTTATGACCTTACGATTATCATAAGTTTTACCTTGATAATCTAACATGTACAAAATATAAATGTGTGTTTTATTATGGTGTTAATAGAAATATGCCTCGCACTTCCCCCGAACCACCCATGTCCCAAGCTGCTATCCGAAAGCTTGTTGCAGACAGTGTTGCTGCAGCACTAGAGAGTCAAGCAACAGAATTTGCTCGTACTGGAAGCACTAGCCGACCTAATGGAGAGAGCGAGACAGCAAATGCTCGCAAGTGCACCTACAAAGACTTCATAAACTGTAAACCAACTTTCTTTAAAGGAACAGAAGGAGCTACTGAGTTGGCTCGTTGGTTTGAGCGTACAGAAGTAGTATTTGTGAGATGTGGGTGTACCGACGACTGTAAGGTTACCTTTGCTACAGGAACTTTATTGGATGATGCCCTGTCTTGGTGGACTTCGACTGCCCAAACTATGGGTGTTGAAGCAGCTCACCAACTTACCTGGGAAGATCTTAAAAAGAAGATGTTGAAAAAGTACTGCCCCCGTACTGAGATTAAGAAGCTGGAAGATGAGTTTCACCAGTTAGTGGTGAAAGGAACAGATCTTAAGGCCTACAATAGAAGGTTTCATGAGCTTGATCTCCTATGTCCAACTATTGTGCCTAATCTTGAAAAGATGTTGGAGAAATATACGTAAGGATTACCTCGAAACATTGAGGGAAATGTGATTGCGTCCAAGCCACAATCATTGGAAAAGGCGATTACTATAGCTTAACAGTTGATGGATCGTGAAATCAAGCGAAGTTCCACTCAAGGAAGTGATTATCACAAGCGAAAGTTTGATGATAGAAGGACCACCCATCACCACAACAATTACCAACACAACCATAACCACCATCAACAGAATCGTCGGCAGGAGACTGCCAAAGTCAATATTGCCCCAACTGTTGA
This sequence comes from Artemisia tridentata subsp. tridentata, assembly GCA_021014915.2. Classification (NCBI taxonomy): domain Eukaryota; kingdom Viridiplantae; phylum Streptophyta; class Magnoliopsida; order Asterales; family Asteraceae; genus Artemisia; species Artemisia tridentata. The sequence continues at coordinate 161,562,808 of CP139509.1, forward strand.
AGGTAGTGGTTATCGTAGGAAGCAACCCTTGTGTAACCGATGCAAGATGCATCACACTGGGGTTTGCATTGCTAAGTGCGGAAAATGCCTGGGAATAGGTCAAAAAACAGAAGACTGCAAGGTCACAGGCAATAGGGAACAGCCAGTAGCCGTGATATGCCACAGATGTGGTGAGAAAGGACACTACAAGAATCAGTGCCGAAAACAGAATGACAACCAGAATAACGGTGCCCGTGGAAGAGCGTATGTGCTAGGAGATAGGAATGCACAGCCGAACCAAGACTAGTGCAGGAGAATGAGAACTCATTAAGATCCCGACAATGTCAAGGAATGGCATCTCTATTTAAGCAGAACATAAATTTCCGTTATAACTAAATAAATCGTATCGTAAAATTTCCTAAGTATATTTCCTCTTGTACTCTACCTTAGTTACAATGGACGTAACCTAAGTGTATCAACTATCCTTTCTACCGTATGAAGTCTCTATCTTGTAATATTTCCGTAATAATCACAATCTACGTTTCTATTCCATTTGACCTATTCGTAGTCACTACACTATCATCTCACTAGAAATTTGGTTAATATTAGTTTTGACCATCCCGTAAGAATTCCACTCGAACCCTAATATTTGTTCTAAGGATAACCCATTTCCACCCTAAAAATCCTTGACCTATCCCCATTGTATGAACAAATTTTTTGAGAAAAGTAATTATGTTGTCATTTTACAAAAACAAAACGTTGAACACCATCTAAAACTTTTCGAAAAAACATAAGTATCACTGGAACTGAGCCAAACATTACATCATTTGGTCCTCAATTATACATAGCCTGATCAACTATGTATAATTTAGGAAGAATCATGTCATAAATGGAACAGTTATCTTTTCAAAATTTCTAGTAACAATTTTCATTCAAAAACAAAATTTTGAGACAAAACAAATTGTTCATACTAATTCCATTTGATAAACCACAATAGATGTCTACTACCCGTCACCCTATATGTTTCTCATTCCTCTAAGATAAGAAAATCAAATACGGACAAAATACCCAAACCTTTTCCCTCACATTCCGATCAACATAGACTGAATCTCGGGACAAGATTCCCTTAACGGGGGGTGACTGTAACCATTCGTAAAATTTCCCATTTAAACACATTACTTTACAGAATAATTATCCTTTTTCCACGTATAATTTTTTTTTTAATGTGATTGTATCTTTTATCTCATGTGACGTAACTCATATCCCTGATAAATGTGCTCCCACGCAACCCAACCTAACGAACCTAATGTTTGTTATATAAACATATCTATATTAAATCATTACAATATACCATTTATCATTTTACGATAATTCCTTAACGAACGTATAACAAAACATTCATTATCTATATAGAGTTTCTCATGAAACCCTAAATTCATCACAACACCAAATATGAACAACTAAATCCTAGAACATAAAAGTACAACTCATCTGAGTTAATGTACAAGTTACCAAAGCACCAGAAAACCCTAATTCTATTTTAGTTCCCGGTAAAACCCTAATTTCATAAAACTATGATTTTATGTACAAACATCATAAACCCTAAAATCTTTATATAATATTTTTACAAGATAATAAATGTACAAGTCATAAAAGCTAAAAGTACAAGTCCTTTATGCATGAAACCATATAATTGTAAAATCCTTAATAAAACCCTACATATATTTATTTTTAAGCATAATTTACAAACTATTCATGCATAATTCTTAAAGATTAATTTTTCTAAACTCACTAAATATTTTTACAAGTCTTTAAACTCAGAGTACAAGTGCCTAATGCACAAAAACTAAAAATCCCTTTTATATACTTTTCAACTTAATAAAAATTAACATATAATTTTTATAACTTAATAAATTATTGAAACTATATTTTTCCTATATTCTAAATTATAGTACAACCCCATTAAGCCAAAGGTACAACTCCTCTAAGCACAACCTATTTTTCTTTCCATTCTTACATAATTCGGTTTAAATAAAATACAAACAACCTTAAATAAATTTCCTAACCCATAAACCCTTGAACCAATACCTTAAACTAACCAAGTACTACTCCTTAAACCCAATGTACACTTCCACAAAGCCCCATTCGAACCTCCCCTCCAAAACCTGGTTCGAACTCAACCAAATCCTAACCAAATTTACTTCTACATAACACCTTCACCAAATACATCTCCTATCTCCCATATTACACACCATTCTTCTCCTTCATTCTCTCCAAATAAACACTCCACATGTCCTCTCTTAGAAACCTTACACATCCCCCCTCCTCTAGAAGATAGTTACATGTATGAAAGAGAAGAAACCACCTCATTTCCCCTCCATAACCTACATGGCCAAACCCTCTCCTCACACTTGTCATCACACATGGCACCCATAGGAATCTAACACATCAACATCTTAAGAAAAACCCTAACCTACCTTCTTCTATAATTAGCAGCCTAGTTCACTCTCAACTCATCCTACACCAATTCGACAAAACAGCAAAATCACTCCATCCCCACTACCTTACTGATCACAGCAAACATACAAGTCAAAAAAAACCTTAGGAAGGATAGAAGAGGTGAAGAAACCCTAGTGATCAAGAGTCGAACCCAATCATCTCATAAAACCCTAGTCGACCAAATCTAAGTAAGTGTTGCAACTCTTTTCATTTCTGTTATTTACATTTCATATCTTTAAAAACAATCATACATGAACTCTAATAACAAACATAATCACAAACCATAATATTTCCTTTTCCTTTTTGTTGTCTGATCGATCAGAATCACAAACACACCCAAAGTATTTGAACTTTTGTAAAAACAAACCAAGAACTATTAAAACATGTTAAAACATGTCAAATAATATTATATCATACATAAAAGTTAGTCCTAAACCTTTAAAAATCCAAAAACCCAACCGGGTTTCATTTATCTGTTTATATCGAGCAGAAAACAAACCTCAGACCCCTAACTTTTGATCTAAAAACCAACTACTAAACATTCACCATAAATTCTAAAATTTGGTGAATTTAAAGTTCACCTAGCTAACAAAATTTAGGAAAAAGAATCATGAGAATTGGTTAAGTAGTCATTAAGTTATCGAGCTCTAAAGTTTGTACAATATCGCTAAAAATAGAAACAAGGATTTTCAGTTATTTAGTTTTCAGTTTTACTCGATCAGTACCCCAACTTTAGACCCTGTTTTCAACCCTTATACGATTTCTAAAAATTCTGTATTTTCGACACATTAAAGATGACCTAGCAAAGTTATTTTAGAAGAAAGAATCTTGCAAAATGACCGAGTGGTTTAAAAGTTATTAGCCTTCAAAGTATGGTATATCGCTAGACATAAAGATTTATTTTCCAGATTTTTATTTAAAACTTGTTCGATAGGTCGACTTTGGGTAATTATTTCTAGTATCAAATGAATTTTATAAATTACGAAACTTAGCCTATTTTAACACGACCCAGCTAGCTTTAACTAGGAAAAGAGAACACGTAAAATGATCCATTATTTACAAAGTTATTTAATCTCAAAACTCTAGCCATATCACTAGTTTCATGCACATAATTTTTAAATTAATTAGAGTTCTATTGGGCCGGTTTTGTAAATATTTTATATCAAGGGTAATTTTTGTCAATAACAAATAAAAAGGGTAGAAAATGTCATTTTTGAAACTAAAGGGTAAAAGTTGTCATTTTCCAAAAATTCAGGGTATAAACTGTCATTGACCAAACCTTAGGGATAAAAGAGTAACTTTTCATAACTAACATTTTTATTTCTATTTTCTGATCTAATAAGAAATTTATAATCATAAAACGTTTATTTCAATGACGATTTAACAAACGAACGAATGGAAACATAAGAACGAATAATAAGATAAAATCTTATTTTGAAGAGACTTCATGTTGTCTCATTCCAATATTTAATCAACAACCAAACAACGAAACAAAACAAAAAAATAAACTATAATCATCTGAAAATGATTACTGAACTTTGGCATAACAACTCAGGTTTCGTGTCCGGAGATGTTTATCAACTGTCTTTCATTTTGTTTTCCATCCAGATTGCTAAGGTGAGTTCATAGTCCCACTTTTTATATACGTTTTTCTAAATATGTGGGGAGATACATGCTACCAACCTGAACATAAGTATTTTTCTGTATGTTATTATGATTAATATTGCCTAAGACACTTCATTTGTGTTAGCCGGATGGATAGTCTTTGTGCTAGCCGGATTGATAGCCAAATACACCCTGTTTGTGTTAGCCGGATGGATTGTCTTTGTGCTAGCCGGATTGATAACCAAATACACCATTACTTATATCATTTTATGATATCACACACATACACACACACCGATAATGTTTGAGTTCATGAGACTTAGAGCAATATGTATATTTCCGTATTACTTTCTATTTAGCTTATGTTCAAATCAATTATTTAACGTTAAATGCTATGGATTCACTCAACATTTGTGTTGACTTTTTAAGCATGTTTATCTCAGGTAACTGGAAGTACGATTTGGCACGGAGTGGCGTTGAACTTTCTTTTAAAAGAGTGTCCGTTTTGTTATCATTCAAATGAATAATGTAACATTTAAAACGTATTTCGAAACCTCCCGCTGGGACCTCTATATGTAAACTCTGATTAAATAAAAGAATGATAACAATTTATTTAAAACGTCTCTTTTTGAGTCGTTTTCTATATTCATGACTGTGAACCTTGAAGTAGCACCCCAAACTTATATTTCCATTGCGAATATCGTAAATGGGGGTGTTACAGGTAGGACTTCTAGTGTGTCTAAAGAAGGATGTGGTGATGTAGAGGTTTGTTGTGCAATAGGAGTACTTAGGTTTCATAGATGTTGAAAACAACAAGGATGGATACTAATTCTTGTGGTCCATTGGTTGGTACAACTAGTAGGTGAGGTTCTTGAAGTTTTGGTCATGTTTGTGAAGCTTAGGGGCTGAGATATATCACAAAGGTGAATGTGATGAGATGATGGTGAAAGAACAAGTGAACTTAAGTGCTAAATGTTCAAGGATGAAAAACTATTGAAATTTGTTTTATTCCTATTGATTGGGAGAGTGTTAGGATAAGTGTTTTAACATATGTTGTTAAAATACTTTGATTTTTCGGATATGACTTTTAATGACTACAATCGTAAGTCAATTTTACTTGAATATTTTGGACAAAATACTTAAGTTGTCAATCCTACTTTGTTGAGATTAGATCGCACTCAAGGATAGCAAGACTTGATAATACATCTTTAACCTGAGTGTGAGTTATGACTCGATGTAAATCCTTATCGTCTTGAAGGATGACACATTATTTTCATGTTAACCAAGTGAGGCAACATATGTGGATACAAGACAATATCTACAGTCATAAGTTGGACTTGTGATTTTGATATTGTATATTATCTTTTCAAACAATGATAAGTAAAGGACGGACGAATGCAGTGAATGTGTGTAATGATTACAAAATCTCAATGGTCCACGGATAGCAAGGAACCAATTTTAGGGTTCCTTCCTTTATAGAGAAAGGTACCTCGGAGCATTTTCATGAAATTTGAAAGTATGATCAGAGATGGTTATCCTATTGGTGCAAGTGAGATGACATGATCCTAATATGAGTGAATATCAGTGAAAAGTATCCTAGTAACAAAAGTGAGTGATCTAGAGTGCGGGATTTAAACGAAAATGAAAATGTGTTATTGCAGGAACCCATATTTTGGTGCCGCCCCATCCGTGGGTAAGATTTTGGTGGTACCAAAAAATTACACAGGCGGAACCAATTATTTGGTTCTGCCCCATCCGCCAAACCAAACATCTTAACAGTGGGCATTTTTAATCCCCGAAACCTGTTCAAATCCCGTAATTTCTCCTAAAACATGTGTAATTAATTAGTTGTGATTAGAAAACAACAATAAAACAGCTATAAACACATGTATGGGTATAGATCATGCAAGGGCTAGAGATTTCACTAAAACGTGAAAAATAAAAATTGATAACATAATGATGTTATCCACCTGCACGGCACTTGGTTAGTTCACAAAGCGTTAAATAGCAGTTTAACATCCTACAAGGCATATAATGGTTCATACATCATTGTTTCACACACCTTTTTCAAAGATACTGAATGCTTTGATAATCATTGAAAGTAGTGACACATTTTAACGCTTGAACTATTAGGTGGGAGTTTGTGTAAAACAATATTTTTCAAAGTACTTGACTAGTTTTACTTAGTTCTCATTTCTAAGAGAATTATGCAAATTTTAATATAACATATGAAAAGAAAATTATATAAGTCTATAAGTAATGCAAAAACAATTTTCCAACTTATTGCACAAAATCTAGCAAATGTCCTATTGTGCATAAACAAGAAATTGACAAACAAGCGAATAAATAACATGACAAGATTGATACTTATGTTACACAAACAATCAAGTGTAAACAATAATTTGCAATAAGTAAATAACATATATGCAACCAACATAAACTAAAACAAGTAGTCATATAACATAAAAAGAAAGATATTTTTCGTCACTTTGCGTTTAAATATGACGATGTATACAAAGCTTGATTAGTTTCCTTTATATATATAAATATCACAAAATTCTTTAGTTTCAAAAGAAATTATATCAATGTTCAAAGGATACTAACTTAAATTGCCCGACTCAAAAGTTTGAGTTTCTATGTCAAAACAAAGCTTAATATTTTTGGACACACTGTAATATTTGGTTTATTCTACTCACTTCAAATTAGATTTAGGTCATAAGAGTATTTTAAAATAAAGTATACTCAATTCCTTTTAAATTGATATGTGGCGCGACTCCTATGGACTTACGGTTAATTAGTTATGAATTTTTGAAATTTGCAAAAATTTTGGACTGTGCAGACCAAGGAACCCTTTTCCAAAGGGCAAGAAACCTTTCAAAGGGTTCCGTCTGATCCGTGTCTCTCTGAGACAGAATGTCAGAAAATGCTAAAAACAAGTATTTTCACATAGCGAGAATGTGTAGGACTTACTAGATTTGGTAGTAAACGTATAATACACCTATTTTAACATCATTTCTACTTATGTGACTTATCTAATCATTTATGGAGGTGATTTTTCAACTAAATTTATAGTTATCCCAAACGCTTCTTTCAAAACTGTATTTTTCGTAAATTTGCTTTAAGCACATAATTTGACACTTACAAATTCTTTTAAGAAATCTTTTCTTTTATTTTTCAAGGACACCTTCAAGCTTGTATACAAAGTAACATTTAACAACAAAATAATTAGCGAAACATTTTTCATATTATATTCCGCTTCAATGGTAATTTGATACATGGATCGTACTCCATTTTAAAAACCATTTGTTTTGAAAATAAGAGCCACGAGGCTCTGATACCAATTGTGAAAATGTAGAGGGGGGGGGGGGTGAATACGTTACCGTTTTAAAATCTTTATACTTGTTGTATCAAATATCCGATTAAGCTTGTTGTAATATGAAAAATGCCAATTGTAGTTTATGACTAGCATATACTAAAACAAGTTGTCACATGAGTATAACCATCAAGTCACACCACAAGCAACAATATAATGCAAGCAGTAAGTAAAAGAAAGTTCAAACCGGACATGAGGATTTATAGTGGTTCGGTCATGGATCACCTCTCCGTCCTACTCCACTCCCCGAGTACCCAAATCGAGAGTTACTTCACTAGATCAACAAGCTCCCTTCTTGGCGGAGAAAACCTTTACAAACGTCGCTTACACTTTTTTCGGTACAAAGTTAAATATCGAGTTCTAGTTCAAGGTAGAACCAACCTAACGTCGCCTATACAACATTTCCGACACTAAGCTAGATGTCGAGTTCTTTTACAAGGGTACAACCACTCCCGTTATGTTTTATAGCCCAACATAAAAATCTTGTGTTTTATGGCACAAACACATAAACCATCTAATCTAGTTTGGTGAATAGATTGTGATGATACAATGATGTTTACAATGACGATCCATGACACAAATGTCTAATGGATATGAATGACTAATCTAAATGAACTTCCATTGATAGAATGCCCTCAATGGATGAAGATCACAAGTTCCCTATGCTTGTTGTGATAGATATTCATATATATATGCTTGTGGTGGATGATGACTCAAGATCTCTGAGATTGCTTCACAGGATCATTTCGGGAGTATGCTTACAACATAATGAAAGTTAGAAGCATTATGATCATGATGATAAGGGTGATTAATGTATGTTACTACATTGTTATCTACTGATCTAAATGTATGCAAAAGGGTAGAGAGAATGTATGTTCAAGTGATATGGAAATGAGTAAACAATGGGCTGCTATTTATAGCCAACAAGCTCAGCAACCCACGGATCAGACGGAACCAAAACAAGGGTTCCGTCCGTGTATGCATTTGGTTCCGTGGGGACCTGATAGAAAATCTACAAAATCTTTTATCAAATCTAACCAAAATATACCTAAGATCTTTCCATAATCTTTACCAAATCTTTCCAAGATATCTTTTGTGATCTTTCAATATTTTGATGACGCTATGCATGAGTTAATAAAACCATTTTCATTTTGATTAAAATGTAAACAGAAGTTTGTTTGTAAAATGTATTACTTGACTAGTTAATATATGTTTAACAAGTTGTACCATGTTAGTTTATGTGTTACTAAAAATGTTAAACTACTTATGCTATTATAGGACTTAAGTTATTATGTCATTAACATCATTTTTATAAGTATGTAAACACATTTGTCTTAGTTTGACACCTAAAGTGCACTTTGTAGAAACCTGTAAAATTCCCCAGTAATTTGTACATGGCTAATCAAGTATTAAATATTAATACAGTTCAATTAACCATTTTTATGGTCAAAAATTGAAATTTTGCTATTATATTACAAACACCTTGGAACGAGCTCACACACGGATCACAAATGATCAAACACACTCATTATATATTAAACGGATCACCAACACTATTTCTAGGCCCAACACATTGGCCTGTTACTATTCCAACGCCCAACCCAACACTATTAGTTTTATTAAACGTATAACACACTCGGTTGAACACCCCTAGCTTTGCCCCGTTTTCTTTAAAATTCGATACATAAGTTATGCATTATTTTGCATCACTCAAACCCTCTCCCATCATAGAATTGGGATGTCGAAACTCAATTGCTCATTCGAACGTTTGATTCCCAAACGAGAGCCAAAGTAAACTCCCATCGCGATATGTACAAGTTTATTTAATAATTGTCCGTTTTAATCCAACTCGATCTAAATTGTTTTTCCCTAGCTTATTCGACATTCTAAGGTCGAATATGAATTCAAGAGCTCATTTCTCACCATTTTACACAATATGGCACGTTACATTTGTTTTTGGACCCTTTAATATGTTGTACGCAACATATATATACACATATACATTCATACTCGATACATGGCTATGTTCAAGCACCAAAACCCCCTCCTAAGTATTCAAGTACTTAAGTTTATTCCCTTATCTACTGCCTAATGTCTAATCAAGCCACTTGATCGAGTATAATACTATATTTCGGTTATAAATACATGCAAAATACTCTCCCCATAACTCCCTTTCACACCATAAGCTCTCATCACATCTCTCCTAAGTGTTTCTCCACAAGCCGAGTTCTCAAGATGACCAAAAGCATTTTCCATCATTTCGAGCCAAGTTCTAGTCCAATATTACCTTGTTCGAGTCCTTTGGTGATCGATCTCACAAGCTACGCTCATATTTTCCTTGTTCTTGATCCCTTCGAACGTAAAACTCCACCTATAAAGTGTAGTAAGTCTTCCTAAACTCATTTCCAATCATTCTATTCGATTTATAACACATCATGCATAGTTCTTATTTATTTCGAACGTATATTTCATTTTTTTGCTTTCGTTTTATTTATTTCTTTACATTTATGCAATGACCTACTCAAAGGATGGCTAATAACTTGTGCTTTATCTATACTCGACACTTACTTATTCAGTTATTTACTTTCGAGCTCATTTCCATTACTTATCGTATCGCATATTTCATTTCATACGTTAAATATGTCATATTCATATACTGGAACCATATTAATGTCGAATAGAAAGGGCCAAGTTAAATCGAAATAAAACACACACCATATTAATATTATTGTTCAACCCGTTTCTTTATAAGCTCATTGACCAAATTCATGTTTTAAGTTTCCTCTCATAAGCTAATATAAGCCTTTTTAAAAGCTCAAAGCTATCGCTAGTTAAAACCAGTCGAAACCCTTTTTATTTACCGAGAGGGTTCAAAAGCCCAATAAGCAGTTTTAAAGCTTATTCGATAAGCTGTGACTATAAAGCCTTTTTGTATCATTTTTAAACTCATTTTTACATGCCCATGATAAGCCCATCTTGTCCTAACACCCAACGTATCGTGTTGTCTTATTGGGCTTTAGTTTAAGCGTTAAAGCCCAATAAGCTCTAAAATAAGCAATTGGTATAATAAGCAGTTTAAACCCACTTGAATAAGCTTTATTAAGTTAAGAAAACTCTTGGAATTCTTTTCCAAATCTTTTTGTAAAAATTGGACTTAATTTGCAAAGAATGTTACTATTTGGGTTAAAACTACCAACTTTATAAACTTATGTGGTAAACTGTCAATTTAATAACCTGAGGGCATATATTGATAAAAACAGTAAATAGGGAGTTATATTGTCATTTTGGGAAGTTATTGGACAAAAAATGTAATATAAAGTTAACCAAGGACTAACGGTGCAAAACTTACACCGTTAGGGTAGAAAATGTAAAATTGGTAAAAGTACAAGGACCAAACTGTAACTTTATTCCATATTTATTTCTATTGCATATTTTTCATTCCTCATTTAACTCACGTGCATTTTATTACATTTCGTTCAATATTTATTCACATTACGTTTATATTTATATATAACGAATTTTAACGATTAACTTAACGATACGTTCAAACACCTTTTGAGGGACCGATATTTATGGAATCAATGACATAAAAATATGATAATATTATGTACAATATTATTTTTGAAGTTTAATCATTTTAAGCATATTACACTCAGATCACACACACCAAATCGTTATCCGTTACTCGTTTTCACACCCAATAATCATATTAAGTCACAAATACCAAATTCTCAGACTTAACTATTATCCAGGTCCTGTGTTGGAGCCGTGTCCGTAATTTCACATTTCCACCTTGCCAGTTACACACAAGGTGAGTCATAGCCCCACTTTTACTTATTTATCAAAGTTTACTCTCTATGGGGGAGATACATGCTACAAACAACCACAAGTATTTTCAAGTATTTTTGTATGCTTCACCTGATATGATATTGACTAAGTTAATCTATTGCTACAAGCCCCTCACATCATGAACCATTAATCACTTGCGAGTGAACACAAATATAGTGAATAGATCTATTGGAGGCTGACTGCCTATTCTACTAATGTCGGATTGATAGTCTTAGTTACTAGCCGGATTAGTCGTAATTCACTATATTTGAAGGAAATAGGCAATGGCAAATCACCTATTACACGAGGCCCCCACACCAGTTACTACACTGTTAACGTTTGCGTGTCATGAGACTTAGGGCAATATGTACAAATGCAATATCACCATTTTAAACATGATTGTAATTCACAGGCAATCACAACTTGTGTTCTCTCAAACTCATTATTATTGCAAACTCTATGATTTCACTCAACAATTTTGTTGACTTTTAGCATGTTTATCTCAGGTAATTAGCGGAGCAAACAAGACATGGAGCGGGCAATAAACTCTGGGTTTTAATGTGGTGTAAAATAAAACAAAGTCATGTCATTCACTTTTAAACTACTACACCCTTTATGGGATGTTTCAACTCTGATAAATTTCACATTTTGTACTTCAACTTTGATTTGAATAACAAGTACTTTTAAAACGCCTATTTTTTAGCCGTTTTCTATTATTATGCAAAGATCCTCCCCGTAATACCCCAATTAGTCTTCCGCTGCTATATTATAAATTAAGGGGTGTTACAGATTGGTACCAGAGACATAGTTATGGAGAACCAAATGTTTCCAAACATTGAACTATAATTACACTTTTCAAAATGAATGACTTTTTACACCATACCACTTTACACCCTCCGTGCCTGCATAACACCGTGCTCAATACATTACCTTTTAAGATTATTTTACACTAATCTTCACACACTTGATATTTACTCTCACATTCCCGATTATGTTAATGTTGATTCTCATACACCCGATTATTTTATGTTGATTCTCACACACCTGATTATTTCACCTTAATTTCTACACACCTGATTATTACACCCTGATTTTCACACACTTGATTTATATTGATTACTTACAAATACTATTTACGGATTATTACAGTACCATGTCTACAATCTCCCACCTGAGTACCTCATCATCGGATGTAGAATCCGAGGACACCCTATCATCCATCACCTCCCCATTGACAGAAGACCCATATGTTTTAGCTCTACGAGCACATGTTCCACCACCACACCCGGAGAACCAACCAGATTCTCCCACATACACCCCCTTACTGACGATCAGTATATGCAGATGCGGCAATGGTTGCCAGCAAAAGAGTCAGATACACCTTCACCTACTCCACCACCCCCACCTGCACCGGTAGCCCGGTATAGACAAGTCAGGATTTTGGAACCATACGAGCCTGAACCATTCATGACACCGTTTAGGAGTCACCCCAACGGTTGCATTAGGATGCATACACCTCGCGTGAGGGAACGCCTACCTATTGTGCCGATTGTACCACCATTTCCACCCTACTCCCCTACATCACCCCTAGATATGATTGGGATGACACCCCCATTATCACCCGAGTACCTGTATACATTACCACCATTACGTTTACCATCACCTCCACTTAGACCCGACCACCTATTCAACCAACTCACCCAGACTTACCCATATACACCTCACCAGCGGGAGCCGACTCCAGAAGAGGATCTACCCTCTTCGAGCCGGGCTCATACAGCAGATCTCAATTATCCACCCTCACCATTATTACCATTTCCACCCGGTTTTACTCCACCAGCTCGAGTCTTCGAGACTGGAGAGAGCTCATGGGCAGCAGTAGCCCGCACCCCTACTCCATCCGTTATCATGACGCGTCTAGAGCGCCATGAGAGGCAGATAGATACCCTCCTGGGTATAGCTGACAGGACACCGTTGGACCGTCCCGAGACGGTCAACGGCACTCCACATAGCATCGTATCCGACAGGATAGAGCTTCAGGACGGTCTGACCAGGATACGGTCAGAGATGTCTGAGACCCGCACCCACATTACAGTCTCACTTTGGGAGGGACAGAGGCATATTGTGGAAGCTTTGGAAGCACGCCTAAGAGCCGGCACCTTAGAGAACCTAGTAGAAGACATGCAGGTTCAACACCAGACTGACATTCAGAGGTTCCCGGATCAGATATCACAGCTCACCGGGCCCATGGACGAGTCTTCTAGCAGTTAGACATAGATTACATCTGTATAGTTTTGAGGCACCTTAGCCTGCCGCATGTGGCATTAATAAAGGACCTTGTAATCATTATGTTATGTAACAAAATTGATTCAAGTTATTAATATATGATGTTGGTTATGATTTACTATATATTGATGTTGATTTATGCTACTGTGGTTGTTCATGTGTATTGTGATTGTATTCAGACATGTCGTGATGTTACTTGTGATTGTCATGGTTCTTTAAAAGATACAAATGGAATGAAAATACAAACACATATTAAGGAAAATTTCAAAAGAAACTTGACGAATGAAGAGAAAGTTGCTGAACTTCAGCTTTTGTAGATGATGAATCACTTTGTTCCCTTACAATCCTATACTAAAAGTTGATCATTTACTTACGATAATACCCAATCATGTCGTGATTCTATGATTTTCCATCACTTTGTGACGATATTGTTAGGGATTATATACAAATCCCCTACTACTCAATGTATTCTAACATGGTCATTATATGAGTTCTAAATCTATATTTTATTGTGGTATTAACAGAAAATGCCTCGTACAAAACAAGAAACTGCTACTCCCGCAACAGCTATGACTCCTGAAGCTATCCAGAAACTAGTAGCTGATAGTGTTGCAGCAGCTCTAGAGACTCAAGCGGCTAACGTAGCCCGCTCGAGCAACAACAACCAATCCACTGCTGAAAGCGAGGATCTGCGTCTCACAAATGCACATACAAAGATTTCATAGGTTGCCAGCCAACTTATTTCAGAGGTTTCGAAGGAGTCACCGAACTCGCTCAGTGGTTCAAGCGCTCCGAAACTGTATTCATGCGGTGCAACTGTCCTGATAATAGCAAGGTTACCTTTGCTACAGGAACACTTCTAGAAGATGCCGCATCTTGGTGGAACTCAACCGCCCAGACCATGTGTATGGAAGAGGCCTATCGGATGTCCTGGATCGAACTAAAAACCAAAATGCTGAAGAAATACTGTCCCTGAACAGAAATCAGAAAACTGGAGGAGGAATTCCACTAGTTAATTGTTAGGGGAAACGATTTGAGAACCTACAACCGAAGGTTCCAGGAACTGTCCATACTATGTCCTACTATGGTGCCAGATACTGAAAGGGCACTGGAAAAGTATGTGGAGGGACTACCTTGAAACATCGAGGGGAATGTCATCTCATCTAAACTGGCAACTCTTGAGGAAGCTATCAGAATAGCTCAACGGTTATTAGAACGAGACATCAGACGGAGTTCAACCTCCGCAAACAATGAACACAAACGGAGTCTCGATAACCGTGGAACCACCAACAACAACAACAACACCCACAACAACAACAGAAACCCCAACACCAACAACAACTACCATAACAACAACAATAACATCAACAGGAACCCCAACTGCAACACCAACAACAACAACAACTGCAACTACAACTACCATCAGACCCGCAACAACCACCACCACCAATAGATCCGCAGACAAGAAGCTGCTAGAGCTTATGTTGCTACACCCACCGGAGAGCAAACCTATACCGGAAACCAACCCCAGTGTAACCGATGTAAACTCCATCACACTGGACCTTGTCGTGCAGTTTGCGGCAATTGCCGAAAAGTGGGTCACAAGACCTTTGACTGCAGAGCCACGGGCGAAAACACACAGCCCATAACAGTAGTGTGCCACGGTTGTAGAGAAAAAGGACACTACAAGAACCACTGCCTAAAGAACCCGAACAACGTTGCTCGTGGGAGAGCATATGTGCTTGGTGACGGGAACGCACCACAGGAACCCGGCGTCGTCACGGGTACTTTCTTACTGAACCAACACAATGCTAAAATATTATTTGATTCTAGAGCTGATAACAGCTTTGTGTCTACCTCATTTGCTTCATTGCTTAATATTACCCCCGTAGAACTAGACACTACATATGAAATCAAAATAGCAAACGGAAACCTCATAGGCACCAACAAAATGATCAAAGGTTCTAACACTGCTAAACAAACCTTTCCCCATTGATCTTATGCCTATCCAATTAGGTAGCTTTGATGTCGTTATCGGTATGGATTGGTTATCCAAACACCACGCCCGAATCATCTGTGACGAGAAAGTTATCCAAATCCCACTTGATGGCAAAACTCTTATCGTTCACAGTGATCACAGCAAAACCCGACTCAAAATCATGTCATATGCCAAAACAATGAAGTACATGGACAAAGGATGTCATGTATTTCTGATTCAAGTAACAGAAAACGAAACGAAGGAAAAACAACTCGAAGAAGTGCCTGTCGTCAAGGACTTTTCTGAAATATTTTCTGAAGACTTGCCAAGTATCCCACCAACTCGGCAAGTAGAATTCCAAATTGATTTAGTGCCTGGAGCAGCACCAGTTGCTAAAGCACCTTATCGATTAGCACCTTTAGAAATGAAAGAACTGTCAGATAAAGGTTTTATCCGACCAAGTTCATCACCTTGGGGAGCACCAGGCTTATTTGTCAAAAAGAAAGACAGGACTTTCCGAATGTGTATTGACTATAGAGAACTCAACAAACTCACCGTAAAGAATCGATATCCGTTACCTCGGATTGACGATTTATTTGACCAGTTGCAAGGATCGAGTGTCTACTCAAAAATCGATCTGAGATCTGGTTATCATCAGCTACGTGTCAGGGAAGAAGATATTCCAAAAATAGCCTTCCGAACACGTTAAGGGCATTATGAATTTCAAGTAATGCCATTTGGTCTCACCAATGCACCCGCATTGTTCATGGATTTAATGAACCGAGTATGTAAACCATACTTGGATAAATTCGTGATTGTGTTCATCGATGACATCTTAATCTACTCACGTAGCAAAGAAGAACATGCGGAACACTTGAGAACCATTCTGGAGTTGCTCAAGAATGAAAAGTTGTACGCAAAATTCTCTAAATGTGATTTTTGGATCCCAACGGTACAATTTCTTGGCCATATCATCAACAGTAAAGGTATTCACGTAGATCCTGCAAAGATTGAGGCGGTAAAAGGTTGGACATCTCCTACCACCCCAACCAAAATTCGTCAATTTCTAGGTCTCGCTGGTTACTATCGGAGATTCATAGAAGACTTTTCAAAGATTGCAAAGCCTTTGACCGAGTTAACCCAGAAAAACAAGAAGTATATCAGGGAAGACAAACAAGAGTCAGCTTTTCAACTCTCAAAATAGAAACTATGTGAAGCCCTCATCTTAGCACTACCTGAAGGAAGTGAAGACTTCGTGGTGTACTGTGATGCATCATATCACGGTTTAGGTGCAGTGCTAATGCAAAGAAGCAAAGTGATAGCTTATGCTTCTAGACAGCTAAAGAAAAACGAGGAAAACTATACCACTCACGATCTGGAATTAGGAGCAGTGGTCTTTGCTCTTAAGATTTGGAGACATTACTTATACGGTACTAAGTGTACGGTTTTCACCGATCACAAGTCTTCAGCACATCCTAGATCAGAAGGAACTGAACATGAGACAGCGCCGATGGTTAGAACTGCTCAACGATTACGATTGCGAAATTTGCTACTACCCCGGTAAAGTAAATGTTGTGGCAGATGCCCTGAGCAGAAAGGAAAGAATCAAACCACTCAGAGTCCGATCTCTGGGAATGACCATTCACTCACCCCTTCCATCACAGATTTTTTTAGCCCAATCAGGAGCTCTCGAAGAAGAAAACAGACCCCTTGAGAAGATTTACGATATGCTCGAGAATGAAAATGGTTTTTTAAAAATATCAGACGGTATGTTGTGTTTCAAAGAAAGATATTGGGTCCCTCTATACGGAAGTATTCGAGATCTCATCATGCATGAAACTCATAAATCCAAATACTCTATTCACCCATGTTCCGATAAAATGTATCAGGATCTCAAAAAGATCTACTGGTGGCCCAACATGAAAGCCGACATCGCTGAGTATGCTGGTAAATGTTTGACTTGTTCAAGAGTCAAGGCGGAAAGTCAAAAACCGTCAGGATTATTTATACAACCTGAACTACCAGTCTGAAAATGGGAAAGAATTATCATGGATTTCATCACGAAACTACCAAAGACGTCAACTAGATTAGACACCATCTGGGTCATCAGTGATCGTCTTACCAAATCCGCACATTTCCTACCAATCAAGGAAACTGACGAGATGACCACACTCGCTCAGTTATATCTCAAGGAAATAGTGACTCGACATGGAGTTCCAATCTCCATCATCTCGGATAGAGATAGCCGATTTACCTCAAGATTTTGGCAAACTCTACAAAAAGCTCTCGGTACATGTCTAGATATGAGTACCGCTTATCACCCTCAGACTGATGGTCAAAGTGAAAGAACGATCCAAACCTTGGAAGACATGCTCCGAGCATGTGTTCTAGACTTCGGAAAAGGTTGGGATAAACACTTGCCATTGGCTGAATTTTCTTACAACAACAGTTATCATGCCAGCATCAAGGCAGCACCATTTGAAGCACTTTATGGTAGAAAGTGCAGATCACCTGTTTGTTGGACAAAAGTTGGTGACATACAACTCATCGGACCAGAACTGAGACACGACACAACATAAAAGACTTTTAAGATAAGACAACGACTGCAAGCTGCTCGTGACAGACAAAAGAGTTATGCTAATGTAAGAGGAAAACCTATGGAATTTCAAGTCGGTGACATAGTTATGTTGAAAGTTTCCCCATGAAAGGGAATGATACGCTTCGGGAAGCGTGGAAAGTTAAATCCCAGGTATATTGAACCATTCAAAATCCTTGAGAGGATTGGTCCAGTTGCTTACAAACTAGAACTCCCAGAAGAACTCAGTAGGGTACACCCCACCTTTCATGTTTCACAACTAAAGAAATGTTTATCAGATGAAACTCTTGTCATTCCACTAAAAGAACTCAAACTTGACGACAAACTCGTGTTCACGGAAGAACCGGTAGAAATTGTGGATATGGAGGTAAAACAACTTAAGCAAAGCCGTATTCCCATTATCAAAGTTAGATGAAACTCTAAACGAGGACCATAGTACACATGGGAACGTGAAGATCAATTTCGTGACAAATACCCCCATTTATTCCCGTAGACACCCCTAACACCTATTTTAGATTTAATTCCAGGACGGAATTCTGTTTGACGGGTAGGTACTGTAGCAACCTGTAAAATTCCTTTGTAATTTGTACATTGCTAATCAAGTATTAAATAT
Organism: Artemisia tridentata subsp. tridentata; assembly: GCA_021014915.2. Classification (NCBI taxonomy): domain Eukaryota; kingdom Viridiplantae; phylum Streptophyta; class Magnoliopsida; order Asterales; family Asteraceae; genus Artemisia; species Artemisia tridentata. Next base: position 161,581,565 of record CP139509.1, read on the forward strand.
TAATACAGTTCAGTTAACCATTTTTATGGTCAAAATTTGAAATTTTGTTATTATATTACAAACACATTGGAACGAGCTCATACACGGACCACAAATGATCAAACACACTCATTATATATTAAACGGATCACCAACACTATTTCTAGGCCCAACACATTAGCCTGTTACTATTCCAAGGCCCAACCCAACACTATTAGTTTTATTAAACGTATAACACACTCGGCTGAACACCCCTAGCTTCGCCCCGTTTTCTTTAAAATTCGATACACAAGTTATGCATTATTTTGCATCACTCAAACCCTCTCCTAGCATAGAATTGGGATATCAAATCTCAATTGCTCATTCGAACGTTTGATTCCCAAACGAGAGCCAAAGTAAACTCCCATCGCGATACGTACAAGTTTATTTAATAATTGTCCGTTTTAATCCAACTCGATCTAAATTGTTTTTCCCTAGCTTATTCGACATTCTAAGGTCGAATATGAATTCAAGAGCTCATTTCTCACCATTTTACACAATATGGCACATTACATTTGTTTTTGGACCCTTTAATATGTTGTACGTAACATATATATACACATATACATTCATACTCGATACATGGCTATATTCAAGCACCAAAACCCCCTCCTAAGTATTCAAGTACTTGAGTTTATTCCCTTATCTACTGCCTAATGTCTAATCAAGCCACTTGATCGAGTATAATACTATATTTCGGCTATAAATACATGCAAAATACTCTCCCCATAACTCCCTTTCACACCATAAGCTCTCATCACATTTCTCCTAAGTGTTTCTCCACAAGCCGAGTTCTCAAGAAGACCAGAAGCATTTTCCATCATTTTGAGCCAAGTTCTAGTCGAATATCACCTTGTTCGAGTCCTTTGGTGATCGATCTTACAAGCTACGCTCACATTTTCCTTGTTCTTGATCCCTTCGAACGTAAAACTCCACCTATAAGGTGTAGTAAGTCTTCCTAAACTCATTTCCAATCATTCTATTCGATTTATAACACATTATGCATAGTTCTTATTTATTTCGAACGTATATTTTATTTTTACGCTTTTGTTTTATTTATTTCTTTACATTTATGCAATGACCTCCTCAAAGGATGGCTAAGAACTTGTGCTTTATCTATACTCGACACTTACTTATTCAGTTATTTACTTTCGAGCTCATTTCCATTACTTATCGTATCGCATATTTCATTTCATACGTTAAATATGTCATATTCATATACTGGAACCATGTTAATGTAGAATAGAAAGGGCCACGTTAAATCTAAATGAAACACACACCATATTAATATTATTGTTCAACCCGTTTCTTTATAAGCTCATTGACCAAATTCATGTATTAAGTTTCCTCTCATAAGCTAATATAAGCCCTTTTAAAAGCTCAAAGCTATCACTAGTTAAAACCAGTTGAAACCCTTTTTATTTACCGAGTGGGCTCAAAAGCCCAATAAGCAGTTTTAAATCTTATTCGATAAGTTGTGACTATAAGGCCTTTTTGTATCATTTTTAAACTCATTTTTACAAGCCCATGATAAGCCCATCTTGTCCTAACACCCAACGGATCGTGTTTTCTTATTGGGCTTTAGTTTAAGTGTTAAAAGCCCAATTAGGGGTGGCAATTCGAGTCGGGTTCGGGTTGTCAGGTTGGCAGGTCAGAAAACCCCAACTCGAACCTGACCCATTTAAATAATCGGGTCAACTACGTCAACCCTAACCTGTTTACACGTAACCCGATCCTGACCCATTTAACCCGTATATATACTTGGGTTGACGGGTTAAATAGGTTACACGGGTTGAATATGTTAAACGGGTTTCGGGTTGACCCATTTAACCCGTTTTATATACAAAAGTTAGCACATTACACGAGTTGAACGGGTTAAACGGGTTAGCGGGTCGACCCGCTTAACCCATTTAACCCATATAATTAAATATAAATTATTTTTAATTTAACAAAAAAAAATTTAACGGGTTGGCGGGTCGACCCGTTTATTTTATTCCCAACCCGAACCTGACCTGTTTAATAAACGGGTTAGATATATCGACCCAAACCTGACCCAAAATATATTTAGCTCAACCCGAACCTGTTAATTTTCGTGTCGGTTTCAGGTCGGGTTTCGTGTCGGGTCTGAAATTGCCACCCCTAAGCCCAATAAGCTCTAAAATAAGCAATTGGTATAATAAGCAGTTGAAACCCACTTGAATAAGCTTTATTAAGTTAAGAAAACTCTCAGAATTCTTTTCCAACTCTTTTTGTAAAAATTGGACTTAATTTGCAAAGAATGTTACTATTTAGGTTAAAACTGCCAACTTTATAAACTTATGTGGTAAACAGTCAATTTAATAACCTGAGGGCATATATTGATAAAAAAAGTAAACACGAAGTTATATTGTCATTTTGGGAAGTTATTGGACTGTAAATGTAATATAAAGTTAACCAAGGACTAACGGTGCAAAACTAACACCGTTAGGGTAGAAAATGTAAAATTGGTTAAAGTACAAGGACCAAACTGTAACTTTATTCCATATTTATTTCTATTGCATATTTTGCATTCCTCATTTCACTCACGCGCATTTTATTACATTTCGTTCAATATTTATTCACATTATGTTTATATTTATATATAACGAATTTTAACGATACGTTCAAACACCTTTCAAGGGAACGATATTTATGGAATGAATGACATAAAAACATGATAATATTATGTACAATATTATTTTTGAACTTTAAGCATTTTAAGCATATCACACTCATATCATACACACCAAATCGTTATCCGTTACTCGTTTTCACACTCAATAATCATATTAAGTCACAAATACCAAATTCTCAGACTTAACTATTATCCAGGTCCTGTGTTGGATCCGCGTCCGTAATTTCACTTGATTTCACATTTTCACCTTGCCAGTTACAAACAAGGTGAGTCATAGCCCCACTTTTACTTATTTATCAAAGTTCACTCTCTATGGGGGAGATACATGCTACAAACACCCACAAGTATTTTCAAGTATTTTTGTATGCTTCACTTGATATGATATTGACTAAGTTACTCTATTGCCACAACCCCTCACATCATGAACCATTAATCACTTGCGAGTGAACACGAATATTGTGAATAGATCTATTGGAGGCTGATTGCCTATTCCACTAATGTCGGATTAATAGTATTAGTTACTAGCCGGATTAGTCGCAATGCACTATATTTGAAGGAAATAGGCAATGGCAAATTACCTATTACACGAGGGCCCCACACCGGTTACTACACTGTTAACGTTTGCATGTCATGAGACTTAGGGAAATATGTACAAATGCAATATCACCATTTTAATCATGATTGTAATTCACAGGCAATCACTACTTGTGTTCTCTCAAACTCATTATTATTACAAACTCTATGATTTCACTCAACAATTTTGTTGACTTTTAGCATGTTTATCTTAGGTAATTAGCTAAGCGAACAAGACATGGAGCGGGCAATAAACTCAGGGTTTTAATGTGGTGTAAAATAAAACAAAGTCATGTCATTCACTTTTAAACTACTACACCCTTTATGGGATGTTTCAACTTTGATAAATTTCACATTTTGTACTTCAACTTTGATTTGAATAACAAGTACTTTTAAAACGCCTCTTTTTGAGCCATTTTCTATTATTATGCAAAGATCCTCCCCGTAATACCCCGATTAGTCTTCTGCTGTTATATTATAAATTAGGGGGTGTTACACACTTATCCTATTTTGACACCTAAAGTGCACTTTTACACTTAATGTGGCACTTATTCTATTTTGACATGAATACAACTTAGGAAGCATGATGTACAAGTAAAAATACTTGTATATGCAAAATGTAAAATGAGGTTAGAAATAGAATGGTTAACATTTTAAAATACTTAATGACTCTAAACGTATTTTAAATATTCTAAATGATTTGTTAAGGGGTTTGATCATAATGCCACATAACAAATATGTACGAACCTGTGTTGTAGCATACGAGGACTTGAAACGTCGAGAGGTGTTGAATGTATGTTGAGACAAAATATGATTACGAGTAACTTGTACATTTTACGTTATGTATCAAGTTACATGTTTGTCATCAATCAAAACAAACGAGACTGTATAGATTAAATATCGTAATATTTGCACTAACAAAAATGATGCTCCTATTCCATTGGATGCCCTGGGCCGTTGCCCGCACCAACCATGGCCAGGGCTGGCCTACGTGCACAAAGTTTCGACACAAATAAAAGAACCTAAAACGACAAAGTACAAGTCTTTATACTAAACAATCCACCATGTCTCTATCTCAAAAAACACATACATGCCATCTCTTCTCGTTTGATGAGGCTCAGATTTGTATACAATCGAAAGAAAAGGACCAATCCGCCATGGCTACAAATCTAATTAGTTGCCCTGCCAAAATGCTAATACTCTCAGCTTTGATCGGATACACTAAAACGCATCTGAAATCAACCGCCACAACCTCAACAAAACTGGACAGCAACAACGAATAGGATGTAGCAAATTCTTTACATAAAAGACACGTACCCTCCTATTCCTTTCATTGATGCCAATTTCAATGATCCCAAAAAGATACTATTTTGAATTATATGAAGCTGTTTTGTTTTAAACACAATATATAACTAACACTTATAATCTAATATCAATCTTAAAAAGACTTGCCACATTTTAACCACAATATACTACTAACTTTTATGATCCAATATCAATCTTTAAAATCCATGCCACATATTAAACACAACATACAACTAACAATTATAACCCAATATCAATGTTAAGCACAAATTGTAGCACTGGTTGCAAACCAGTAGCAATAATACCTTTAAAAGACATGCAACACATTAAACAAACACAAACATAATTACATAACTTAAAAAACGGATGACCACATATCAGAAACACATATTCCCAAATAAAAACTAAAAAATTTATAACAAAACCTCAAACAAACAGAAACACAAATTACCAAATAAAAACTAAAAAAGAAGCTGAAGTACCACACATCTCTGATGACAATTTCATGTATACCAATATCATGCAGATCTAAGAAACAAATACTCCACAGCGCCGCGACATAAAAAAAACATCAAGCCACTGTGTTTTTTATGGTAGACGGTGCTGTGTGTGAGACAGTGATTTGAGAGAGAGAATGATTATAAAACCGTGTGTGTGAAATTGTGTGCTCAGTAGTAGATATGAGCACTATCTAGAACGCAACAAAAGGACCAAAATGTCGATGTTTTAGGCCTCAGTTAATAGAAAACATGAAACAACGTCGTTCCCAAGCAACAAAGGAATTTAAAAAAAAAAAAGAAAAAAAAATCCCAAAACGGGGTCGTTTTGGAACATTTTAAAACTGCGTCGTTTTCCACGATAAATGTATAATAGAGTAATTAGATGTTATAATGATAATATATAACTACTATAATGAAATATATTCATAGTTTGAAATTATAACTCTAAAATTTGAAGATAATAATGTTACATATTAACCTATTCACCATCTTACATCAATATCACATGACCACTAAAGACTATCTGTTATCATCGAAAAGCATCGTTGACACAAAAAAAAAAAAAAAAAAAAAAAAAAAAAAAATCAACCTTATATATAGTATTCGCCTCCGTTGCTTTGCGTGTTTTCCATGCTATGTCGAAAAATGAGTTATAATATCAGAAGCTTATTACATTGGAGATGCTCTTACGTTGATATCGTAATTATTTTCGCATAACATGTGACCCAAATAAATATTTATTTTGAAACGACCCAAAATAGAAAAATGACTTTTATTTTATGTCGGATAGAGTACTAATGAGTAATGATCAAATGCGCGCATTAGATGCACATGATTTAGTATTTCCATTTTGAATCAATAGGCGTTTGTAGTAGGTCACAAATTTTGAAAGGCAATGTCAAGTAGATGTATTTGGTAGTAGGTCAACATTGGGGGTTTGGTTCTTATTATTCGAGTTAACTACCTAAATGGTCTTTTGGGTCAGGGACGGACAGTGGCGGAACTAGGAGCCAAGTTCAGGAGTAGCGAAATATGAAAATTTGTTTAGGGGTAACGAAAATTTGTTTCAGGGGTAGCGAAATCGCCAAAAATCGCCAAAAAAAGTTAAAAAAATGGCCAAAAATTTCACTACCTGGTAAAAGTTCAGGAGTAGCGAACGCTACCCCTGGCTTGCATGCACCTCCGCCCCTAGGGACGGAGCCAGGAATTTGTGTTAAGGGGGGCCGAAAATAATTTGTATAATAACACACATTTCATGGAGCGTTTATCTTAGCGGTTTCAATGGTTCAACCATCTTGATCGATTTACAATACATATGAAATTACAATTTGTTCTTTAAGTTATTATATTTAACTTTAATCAATTATCAAATCAACAAACTATACATAAATATTTTCAACTAACTAGGTATCAGGCTTTACTAAATAAGTAAGTTCTTAATCATTCTTTCCTTTCAAACACCTCTTCCTCAAACAAAGAAATGCTTTTCTAAATCGTATGAACGATAGAAAAGTGTTTAATAGCTATACAAGACGATTGAAATGCTTGCTCAAAAAGTTGAGAAAAATGAATAAAACAAGAAAATGGCAATGACGGATCCATAAATTTATGTTGAGAATAGCGGGAAAACAAATTGACTAGCTTTTCTTTTATTAAAATTATATAACCCAATTGTAAAGTTAGGACACATATATAAGGGCTAAGTCGTAAATAATCGGTCGAATGGCATGGGCGACCGATTTTGAAATCGGTCGAGCCCTTTGTGGTTGATTGGTCAAATATTGGTCGAGGTAATGAAAAAAACACAATCGGTCTAAATTATGACCGACTTTAAAGAACACAACAATCGAAAAAAACTTAAAAATGTTACCGTTTGATATTAAAAAAAAAAAAAAAAAAAAAAAAAAAAAAAAAAAAAAAAAAACAAAACAAAACAAAAACTTTACTACTTTACAACCTTATAAATACCAACCTCAAACACACTTCTAAATACACAATTTCAAACACATTTCTATAAATACCTTCAAACAAATTCTTTTAATTATTTCCTACGAGCTCTTTTTTTGTTCTTCGTCTTCCGACGATGATGAAGTTATGAGTGAGTTTGCGGAGTTTGCTTGGAACGCTTACCATGCAGTACATCCAAAAGTTCCACGAAGGTACATACGTAGGGATCATTCGGGTGCTCATAATCATTTAGTGGCGGCGTACTTCTCCAAAAACCCACAGTTCGACGAAAGAACATTCTGTCGGCGGTTCCGAATGAGCCGAGAACTATTCACACAAATTGTTCGAGAGGTAACCGATTATTCTCCTTATTTTCAACAAACTCCAGATTGTAGGGGCATACCTGGTATTAGCCCATTGGTCAAGTGTACTGCGGCCATTCGTCAATTGGGATACGCGGCCGTTCCTGATTCTCTTGACGAGAATCTGGCAGTGGCTGCAACAACATCCAATTAATGTCTCAGTAAGTTTTGCAATGTTATCATGGAGTTATATGGTGCTGATTTTTTGCGAAAGCTCACGTATTCTGACCTTGAAAGATTATATGCTCATCACGAGCATAAGCATTAGTTTTCTGGGATGATGAGAAGCATTGATTGTACAAGTTGGGAGTGGGAGAATTGCCCAAATGGTTTGAGAGGTCAATATGCTAGGGGTGATCACGGGCCACATCCATTCACTTTATTGGAAGCGGTCGCCTCCCAAGATTTATGGATTTGGCATGCGTTCTTTGGTGTCTCCGGGATGAATAACGACGTAAACGTTTTACATCGTTGCCCTGTTTTCAATGATATCAGATCTGGGAGAGCACCAGACCTTGAATTCGAGGCTAACGATGTACAATATAAAAGGGGATATTATCTTACTGACGGGATATATCCACAATGGTCCGTTCTTATTAAGAAAAGATGTAGAACGGGCTTTTGGTGTGTTGAAGAAGAAGTGGAAAATGCTTAAAGTTTCGGCTCGAGGGCTGTATAAACAGGATCTCCAAGATATTATATATACATGTATCATATTACATAATATGATCATTCGACACAAGCAGCGGGCGATATGTCCTACATGGTTCGAAGATGAGGGCCACCGTGATCACGATCCCTTAAGAACGCATGAAGAATCTTTAGTAGTTACTCAGGAGCTCCAGGACGCATCAACTCATCTACACTTAAAATCTGATTTGATCAAACACATTTGGAGAAATCGTAGAAATCAAGTCAATCAAGAGAATGAAGACGAAGACGGTATTGATGATGACGATGAAGAATTTTTGTAATGTTTTTAATGTTATTTGAATAATTTACGTAATGTTTTTAATGTTTAATTGCTCTCACGCGCACACATGCACTTGCCGGAGGTCTCTTTGGAAGCAGCCTCTCTACTCCTTGGTTTACCCTGGGGTAGGGGTAGGGTCTGTCTACAGTCTACCTCCCTCAAAAGCTGTCCCAGCGGGATTGGGTTTGTTGTTGTTGTTGTTGTTGTGTTTTAATGTTTAATTGAATAATATATGTAATGTTTTTTATTTTTAATGAATTTTAAATTTGTTGTTTAAAATATTTGAATTAAGAAAAAGAAAAAAAAATTGGTCGGTCATCGACTTTGGCACATGTGTCATGTCTGGTCACCGGAGAGATAAAGCTGATGTGGCAGAGGATGAACCAATTCACCACTGCTACCATCTTATTACGTAATAGCTACTCCCTCCGTCCCAAAATAAATGTCCAGTTTGACTTTTCAGAGTCAAACTGGTTCAACTTTTACCTTAAATATTTTTTTTTTGTTATATAATACTTGATGAAAAATTATACAATTGAAAAATAAACATAAAACCCAATCCATTTAAATATTTTGTATCAAATATTATATAACACCTACAAAAATAGTTAAGGTCAAAGTTGAACCAGTTTGACTCTGAAAAATCAAACTGGACACTTATTTTGGGGCGGAGGTAGTATTATTCAAAACAAATAATAAGAAAACAATAATTAGAAACTATACGAAATGTATGTTGGAGAGTAAACTAACTCTCTTTGGGAGACTCACTCAGGAGCAGAACAGGAGTTCTTCGATTTGACTTCAAAAGTCTCAATCTCGGAGAAGTGCTTTCGTACCTTTAATGGCCACTGCTAGGGAGGAAGCTTTTACTTTTACTGCTTTCACAGAGATATCCTAAATAATGGTTAGAACGAGTTGGGAAACCCGCGCGTTGCAGCGGGAGTGCGTTGCGGGTTTTTTTTTTTTAATTTTTTTTTATTATTTTTTATTTTTTTAATGTTGTTTTGGTTGTTGTTGGTATATGTAAAAAGTGGCTAAATTTTTTTTGTTGATGTTGGTTTGTTAAATTGTATGAATAAATAGTTATATAAAGATTTTGCATGGGTCTATTGATTTCGAGAAAGTATTGCATATTTATACTCGTTTTTGTTGGAAAAATTATTTCGTGAATAATGGCGCAAGTTTCATAATTTTTCGAGTCCGTTTGGTACGTCGAATGGGTCTTACAGTGTTTATTGCAAAAGTTTAGCCATTTTGTCAGAAATGGTCCCTCCACCCAAATTTCAGTTTTGTCTTTGATCCCTCCCAAAAATATAAAAGACCCAAAATTCATTTAAACGCGCACACACACACACACTAACAAATCCTCCCCCCTCTCTCTTCTCTCTTCACCTGGCCGGCAGCCCAACCTCCGGCCGGCGCCACCACCCCGACCGACTTTCGGCGACCAGCATTGCCGGAAAATTTTCCGGCGAGTGTTTTTATTTGCCGATTCGATAGATCGGCTTATCCTTTTCATTTCTGGAGCTTTTTAGCTCGTGACCACCACCGCAACAACCCTCACGCGCCACCCCCACCAATTGTCACACCGCCGTCACCTCCACAGCCTTCCCCCTCCACTTTCTTCTTGGTAAAACATCTACACGCGCCCCCTTCCCCCTTTATTTTTATTATTTTCCAAAAATATTTATATTAAATCCGATTTACATTTAATTATTTTTAATAAAAACCTTTTTAATCATTGTTTTTGAAAACTAAAACTCGTGTGGAGCCTTCGGTCAAACTCGGTCAACCACCGAGTCAACTGAGTTGACTCGGCGTGGTAACTCGTGATGTTCTCTTGTTTTCTTCTATGTTTCTTGTGTTGCGGAATTGATTTGGGTCCGTTTGGTTGTGTCTTGGTCTCGGCAGTCAAAGGGAAACCAAGCCGTGACTAACGGCGAGTCGAGGGTTTCGGTTAGGATTAGTTTGGGTTGATGTGGTGTTGTGATGGTTTGTGTTTGGATTTGTTGCTCGGTTTGGATTTGGATTTGATGCGTTCGGTTTGTGTTTGGATTTGTTAATGGGATATGTTTGATGTTTGTGCTTATTTAGAGTTAGTAGGATTAGTGTTTGGATTTGTTTAGTCGTAGTGATGTTTGTGTTTGGTACTGTTGTGTACAAAGCCAAAATCTGGAACACAAATATTTGTGCAACACTATTATTTTATTGCTCACTATATTAAGGCAACTGTTCTGCACAATTTATAGAAGCAGATGACACTGTTTGAACGACTATTATGCACAATCCCTCAAAGCAGCAAACACACTGTTCTGCACAATCTTTTTATGCACCGTTTACTGTTCGAACAACTGTTCCGAACAACAATTTAATGCAGCCCAATCAACCCTTTTTAGTATATATAGTAATAAGAGAAAATAATATAAAGTATTTTAAGTATACAGAACTGGTCAAACAAGTATACACCTGTCACCGTACACTTCTTATCTTCCCTCTCTTTGTTCATTTATTGTTTCTTCTTCAAAAACTAAACCTGCAACTAATTCTACCATTTCTTGACCCTTAATCACCTAGTAAAAACTTGAGAATCCTAACTAAAAATCAAGCTACAAACTGGGCTAGTTGAGCAGGTTGGGGGTGGCCGAGCACCCGCCAGCCCCCCACTGGCTCCGCCTTTGTTTTGGGTTTTGAAATTTTTAACGTTGATCCTTTTTAATATTTTATTATATGGATCATCTCTATTTGTAAAACTATTTGCAAATGTTGTTCTTATTACCAACAATCGTTAGGAATTCTGTTAGTAGTAAGGACTATTTGGTGCAACTAACAATCGTTAAGAATTCATATGAGAACCCTAATGGACTTTAGCCAAAACTAGGATTTTTCCATATTTATCAGCTAATAAATTGTAGAGACCATAGGTGGGATCATCAGAAGGTAATAATAATGGCGGTTAAACTAAAATCGATAGATAAATTAGGGGTGCTTAATTGTGTTTGATTCTCGTCTACTTTTAATCTTTGGGGATTTTTAAGAAATCGTGCTTAATGACTCATATCCGTGTATGACGACGAGATTTTATAGCGGCATATATTTATAGTTGAGATATTGTGATTAATTGTTTCATTTAACATGTAACAATTGACGTTGAAAACTCTTCATCATCATCCGAGATGACAAAAACATCATATCAGTTTCAATTTAACAAATTAGAATTGCAATATGAATCAGGATTGTGATGAATTTGTGAAAAAAGAAAAAATGATAAAAATTGGGTAATTTTAGACATCAAATAACCTAGGATGAACATATGATTCGGTGGATGATTTGGCATCCTTTATTAATTGCGTAATTTTAGAAACAAAAACTTTTTTAAGGAAACTATTTCAAAAGCTGTTTTTAAAAATGTTTTTATTTGGGAAAATAACAAAAGAATTAAATTTAAGTTTCAAAAAGTATTTTAGGGATTAAATATTACGAGTATTTATTTTTAACTTTTTAAGAATTACGAAAAAATATTTTTTGCTATATATGTAGTTTTTAAGAATTAAGAAGAAACATTTTTGCTTTGTATTTGTATGTATTAGAGATGTAGGTTTGATTCTCGTCTACTTTTAATCCTTGTGGAGTTTTAGAAATCGTGCTTAATGACCTATAAAATACATAGCCACTTTATTAATAATTGAAGCAAACTAATTTACTGATTTACTTCTCAAGCAAAGCAACATCTCATGTAAATTCATCACGTTGTTATTTGAAGACTCTCTTTTGCGAAAAGAAAAAGGAGACGTGGAACCTAATAATACTAATCTAAATAAAAACTTGACTTTATATATATATATATATATATATATATATATATATATATATATATATATATATATATATATATATATATATATATATATATATATATATATATATATATTTATGATTAACCCGTGATTTGCTTACTGATTTGCTTACTGTATGAATGGTAAGTAAATAATTCTTTTTAGTATCATGCTTTAACATACTAAAAATAAAAACTAATGGTAACAAATATGCAATGATGCACATATATGCCCAAGTCAAAAGTTCAATATATATCTCATATTTGTTATATATACAATAAATCAATTCTGGACACTCATTTTTTATCAAAACAAAAAATATAAACTTTCACAATTTAAAAAAAATAAATAAATATCTCGCAAATCGTTAATCGTTACGCGAAAAAAATTATACTATCGCGACGAGAATTAAATTATCTTTTTATAGATATGCAATTCTATATACTTTCGACGAACTTTTTTTTTTTTTTTTTTTTTTAATTTCCGCCAAGAAAATCACACGTGATTTGTAAAAATCACATGTGATTTTTATAAATCATATGTGATTTTTCTGGGCGGAAATTTTGAAAAAAAAAATAAATAAATAAAAAATAATCTTCGAAAATATAGAGAAATACATATCTATAGATAGATAATTTAATTCTCGTCGCGGTGGTATATTTTTTGTAGCTTGAAGATTTACCGTTTGCAAGATATATTGTTTTAAAAAAAAAGGTGTAAAATGGGTTTTATTAATTTAGATGAAAAATGGATGACAAAGATTTATTATTTGAATATATGACAAATATGAAATCTATATTGATCTCAACTCATGCGTCCAAAATCTTTGTATTATCTTTTAGTTAGATGTTGGGCTAAACCCATTGATTTTGTATTCTCTTGTAATCCCTAAATTAACATCGATTCCTAATGTAATCTCTAAACAACCAGCGGACTATTCTTATTCACTAAACCCTTCTTTCATTACACATTTACCACCAATCTTCTTTTTTTTAGTGCGTAGCTTGCCACTCACGTAATTGGATTGCCTTGTTTCATTTAAACTGATTAATGGAGAAGAATCCATGTTCAGACTACCGGAGAAAAGTCTAGCGTTTTTGGATCGTTCTGTTTTTTGTAATTAGATTGCCTTGTTTCTGTAATTGTTGTTCAAAATATATACGACTAATACCACATTTATGATGATGCCATTCGGATTGTCAAACTCCGTATACCAAATGTGGCCTTCTTGGCCCCAAGATCTCAGTCGTAACCTAGCGTTCTCAATTTGGTATCGACCGCAACCTCAACAAGTGCTTGTACCACATGTGCAACATTCACAGTACTTACGGTATAGTCTACTTGGTACATGGACATTGACGCCACTAAGCATCTCACATTGGATCCAGGTACGTACACTCAAAGTCTCAAAATAATTTTTAATATTATCACAATTACGTAGATGCTTTTTGGTGATGGATACTCGATCCTTGTTGCTAATATGGGTCATAGCCAAATTTCCCTGCCCTTTGTACCAAAAAACGTCTTTAGCCCCAAAACTATTATATCTCTATCCACAAACTTACCACTCGATAACTAACATTCTAACGATTTGATCTGTACGGTATAAGGGATGACCACACATGAAGATAGATATTCACAATGTAAAATGCAAATGTACTCAAATTCACTAACACTGAAAAGATTCAAGTCATAGCAACATTCATCCGTCACACATTTAGGAATACACAACCTTAGCATCTATTCCACCTTAACCGTTTATATTCACAATGCTAGGACTGTATATTACATTAGCTCAACACAAAGGTGGACATACTTGAAGTAGAAGGTATGCACATGAATACCCTTGTGAGCGTTATCAGTAGTGTAAAAATGTTTGTTTAAGATTTTAATACTAAGTGCACAATCTTAGCCACAGTGGCTCAACAATTACTTTAAAACTTAAACAAGAAAAAAGAGAATACTTCCACAATATTTTTTAGAATTTAGTTATAACTTGCATATACATTATACTTAAAGATCTGTACGAGTAACCAGTTGTATTTGCATAGACAATCTTTGTTGTTTTTGCTATATTGCACCCGTAGTCCATTGAACCTGAACTATGTACATTGATAAGGACCACCCGCATACATAGTTCTAACAAATATTGTGATTCTGGTAATAGCAATCATAAAGGGTATTGTTAGAAAAAGAATATTATTATTGCATAATCATTCATCAATTATTCTGATTTGACTCAAAAGTTAATACAATTCCACAAATCTAAACATACAACCAATATTGGATCGTGATTAGATGAGTTATTCTCTAGCAATTAGTTGTAGTAGAAAATTATTCTTCTTAAAAGTATTCATTCGATTCTTAAATTGAAATAATACAAGTGCAATGTAGGTGAATTCACAAAGACAACCGCAAAATTTGAAAAGTAGAAATACGATATTCCTTTCGTATAAAAAAAAATATTTGTTCATTTTTCTTTTTGGTTTGTCCTAAATTGAGTTTTCATTTTCAAATAAAAACCAAATAATATGTTTAAAAAAGATCAAAGATGATATTTTATTGGTGTACAATGATAAGTACCACTTTTCTTAAATTATGTTCAAGTAAAAAAAATGAACATTTAATTTCGGAACAAAAGAAGTAAATGATAGATACCTATTCATATGACATTGTCACATTTTATTGTTTCACGATGACTTATATAGGAGTATTACATATGCTTAGGGTGTGTTGGGGAAGAGCTTTAAGAGTTTATTGAGCTTGAACTTAAAAGATACTAACATAAGCTTTGCTTGTCAACAAAATATTTAAAAGTTTTATATTCTATAAGCTGTATTTGATAGTTTTTTGGTAGTTTTTGTTGTGTGCTTTGAGCTTTGGTGGTTAGGTCCCTTGTCTGGGCTTGTGGTTGTTTGTTTTTATGTTCTCTTCTTGAAGGTTTGTCCCATGAGGTGTTTTTTGTCGGTTAATAAATTCTGCCTTTCAAAAAATAAAAAAAGTGTGTTAATATATCTGTTTGGATATTCTTTTTTGCCAACAAAATCCATAAGCTTTAGCCCCGACTATCTTGTCGAACAAATATAAAAAGTATGTTTCAAACTTTCAATAAACTTCATCATCGCCTACTTGTGCCAAACATACAAAATATTTCAGTAGAAGCTTTTTTACGAACCAAAAAGCTAAAATCACCGAAAAAAGATCTCAAAAATTGGTGCCAAACACCTTATATGATAGATGCTTATTCTTAGGGATGAGCACGGTACCAAAATGGTACCGAACCCGTACCGAATTGGTGGTACCTATTTTTTCCCGAGTATGAAAGTGGGTACCGGTACCGTACCGGACGGGATTCGGGTACCGGAACCGGTACCGGTACTCGCTACCGAAAAATCGGCACCACTACGTTCCCGTTTTTGTTAAAACAAAAAGGATTCCATAAAAAAAAAAAAAAAAAAAAAAACAAGCATTTTCAAGTGATTTCAAACAACGACGTGGCACAAAACGCACCCAACCAGTGGCGGAGCCACCATGTAACTAGGGGGGGGCGGTGCCCTCAACAAATTGGCCGAAAAAAAAATTTATATAGTGCAAAATTTCGGGTTTTACCGGAAAAAAAAGTTAAATTGCCCCCGGCTCAAAACTTAAATTGCCCTCAACAAAATTGAGCCCAACATAAAATCTTTTTCTTTTGTAAAAATGTGGAAAACTTGCCAGAAAATATGAAGATTCCGGCGAGGGTGGCCGGAAACTGCTGGTGTTACCGGCGGTGGAGGGGCTGGTCGGCGGTGAACAAGAGAGAGAGATGAGAGAAAAGTGTGTTTGAGTCTTTGATCTATCATTTTACATGATTTAGGAAAAGATTTGAGTGTTGAAAGAGTTTTGGTGAAGAAGACATACGTTCGGTTAAGAAAAAAAGAAAGTAAGATAGATGAACCTTTGGTATTGGTGAAGAAGATAGATGTACGGGTAAAACAAGACAAGTGAGTTTGTCAGATTGCTTTGAAAAAGGAGAAAGTAGAAACACATTTGATAGTTTTAAACTACTTTTAATTGTTTCTTTTTTTATTAGTTAGTTTGGATTGTTTCTTTTTTAATTGTTTCTTTTTTATTACTTTTACAATAAACATCGCGGAACCCATTTAACATATCAAACGGACTTGAAAATTAACGAAACTTGCGTCATTGTTCACGAAATAATTTTTCCAATAAAAACGATTATAAATATGCAATATTTTCAAAAATCAATATTTTTGACAATTACGATACGTTTTTTACTTTTTAGGTTGTGCCGGTTCACTAATAGGGAAATATGCAAAAACCTAAAAAAACTTATGAAAATATAAGAAAACGGGCGAAAACGTATGAAAACATAAGAAAACGAACAAAAACATAAAAAGACAAAGACCGAGTACCCGACCCGAGTACCCGACCCGATTGGTTTAGCGCTACACGAAAAACCTTCTTATTGTTCGATGCCCCCCGTGGTTGCATTTCCTGGCTCCGCCACTGCACCCAACACTTAAATAAATACATCACCAAGATAGTCGTAACATACAAACGTTCCAAAACTTTTAAAATAGGTTCGGGTTTACTTTTTGAGAGGGTTTATGAAGGATCTATAGTTGTCACAATAAGTTTTTCGAATGTTTGGTTTCTTTCCATGTGTTTTACATGATTATTTCTTGACATAGAACGGGCCAAATGAGTGTTTGGATAAGTTATTTAATTCAAAAGCATGACTAGTCAAATTTCGTGATTGTTTACCGTACTTCCCGCTTTGGTACCGGTACCGTATTAGTGGTACCGAATTTTTTTGGCTCGATTCATTGTACCGGTACCGTACTGTGTATTAAGAGTCGGTACCATTTCAGTACGGTTCCGGTTAGATTACAGAAATTCGGGTCCAAATGCTCATCCGGCTTGTTCTTGTGGCCTAGTGGACTTATTATTACAAAGTGACCCATTATTAAAAAGTCAAAACCCAAACAAAATATGACCGTTAGAAAATAGTCTTATTTTTATTCAAATAAAAAGAGCCATTAAAATAGCTTCACTAAAATAAGCATCAATAAAAAAAACCCACAACACAAAACGTATCAATTAACCCCCTTTATCACTTTTTATATCTTGAATTATAATCAAGAAACTGAATCTTGAAATCTGTAGACGGTGATAATGTCGAATCAGAAAGTGATGATTGAGAGGGCGTTGTCCGAAGGTGATGCTGTTGCTGTTAATGAGGATCAGAATGGTGGTGGGGGTGTTGTTGATGATCATCATCCGTATGCGTTTCATGTATCTGGTCCTCGGAAAGTCAATGCGCCTAATTGGCGTGATCTAATTAATTCCAGCTGGTTAGTGTTTTTTTCTTTTTTTTTCTTTTTTTTTTCGTTAGGTTGAAAGTTTGGGTTTTTGTTTCTGATTACTTTGGATTTATTGAGATTAGGGGTTTTAAGGTTTAATTAGGGTTTGTGTTTTTAATTGTTAAATTTTAGATTTGGGGTTTTTTAGATTGGGGATTTAAGGTTAGATTTGGGTGTTTTTCAATTGCCCCACTCTCCCACTGTTAACGCCTAGTTGACTGAGAAATAGGTCATGAGTTCAATTCCAACTCCGAACTTAACGTCATTCTGATTGCCCGAGGCTTGATCCTTGGGGAAGGGCCAGTCAGCACCCAAAAGTGACTAAATCAGCTAAAATATGGAATTGGGAAATGTTAAAATTTGATTTTGTTGGAATTGGGAAGTCGGATTTGAATTTTTAAACTCTCGAGTTTTGGTCAGGAACATATTTTAATTGAAAAGAGACCCTATTACTCTGTCTGTTAGTAGCACTTAAACTACTCCTCCCAGGACTTCTGTGTTCAATTTAAGGACTAATCAACTTGAAAATGTATATAAAGTACTCTGTTTGTGTTCGGAATATATAGGTATGAGAAACAATTTAAATAGGAACAGTTTTGAGTTATAAAGACATAACATGGTATAACATCAGTATAAGAAGGACTAGGTTTGAATCTCGAATTAAAACTCAGAAACAAGATTTAGGAAAGGTCATTGGGAAGTACCTTAGATGCCGCGTTTCAAGTTTTGCACTTTATAATAGTGTTGTACTCTTAAGTTATACTGTAACTTTCAGGTTTTAACATGATAACATACTATCTTGCCAGCTTGTGGCTAAACAAGTATTTTATATTTTCGGGAATATTATCAAGCGACCTTTTGTGGAATATAGGGAGAAGCTTAAGGAACCATTTGTTTAGTCACTTCCATATTTTAACTGATTTTTGAGCATCGTGTGAGTAAACTGGTGACGCTATGTAAGTTTTATGAACAGATGGCTGTGATATATGAGAAGTTCTTTTAGTCCTGGTTGTGGCCAGAATTAGCTTAAACGAGACAGTAATTACTCTATTAAGTGTAAAAGTAACTAAGACAATGGCTCATTTGCACTTCCATTTTTGTAGTCGTTTTTCTTCAAGTTTTCAAGTTAATTTGCTGCATCAGACGCCAAAATAGGAAAGTGAGCACAATGAGAATTGTCGAGTGAATAAAGTTCACTTATTATTATTATTTTTTTTTTGTTATGATGCCGGTCACTAAATAGATTGTCATACTTGAGATTCGTTAGTGGTTTGTTTCTAGTATAACATGATGTAGTTACAAGTTCTGATTGTGTCCATATATAGCTAGAAAAAATATACAGAAGTGATTTAATTTACAGTTTATTTATGGTCTTTACAAAGCATACTGAAATGTGAATACGTTTCATGATTATAGGAAGGATGGAAACTACAAGAGGACAGTCATCGCCTGCTTTATCCAAGCGGTTTACTTATTAGAACTCGATCGACAAGAAAAAAGATCTCAAGAAAACGCTTTAGCGCCAAAATGGTTCATACCCTTTAAGTACAAATTGTCAAAAACTCTAATTGATGAAAGAGATGGATCTATATATGGTGCAGTACTCGAGTGGGACAGATCAGCAGCATTATCTGATTTCATTCTCATCAGACCAAGCTGTGCACCTCGCGCAGTTTTAGCACTAAGAGGGACACTTCTAAAAGGCCCAACCCTTAGACGTGACATAGAAGACGATCTCAGGTTTCTAGCATGGGAAAGCTTAAGAGGTTCAGTGAGGTTTAATGGGGCATTAGAAGCATTGAAATCACTATCTGATGCATATGGGAGTCATAATGTTGCTGTTGCTGGTCACTCTTTAGGGGCGGGATTTGCACTTCAAATAGGAAAAGCGTTAGCAAAACAAGGGCTCTTTGTTGAGACTCATTTGTTTAATCCACCCTCTGTTTCAGTTGCAATGAGTTTGAAAAATATCGGCGAAAAAGCAGTTGTTGCTTGGCAGAAAGTTAAGTCAATGGTTTCTTCTAATGCGATTGCTGCTATGGAGGATGAAGCTGCTTCTAGAAATCCGGTTGCATTTACCAAATGGGTGCCTCATTTATATGTCAATAACAGTGATTATATATGCTGTTATTATACTGATCCAGCCGGAGGTGATGGTGAAGCCAGTGGCAATGCTGATGGTGCCACTGAGAAGGAGAACGTAAGGCCAGCATTGGCAACCAAGGGACACGTAGCAGCTAAGCTTTTTGTCTTGTCAAAAGGGAAGCAGAAATTCATGGAAGCACATGGATTGGAGCAATGGTGGTCGGACGATTTGGAACTTGATTTGGCTTTGCAGAATAGTAAGCTTATTAGCAAGCAACTGAAGTCGTTGCATAGCCTTCCTCCTAGCTCCACCAAAACCCGTCGATGATGTTGCTGATGCTTCATTGAACTTATAATATATTGTTAACTAAGTATTTTTGTGTAGTGAATCAAAGTTTTTTTTTTATTATTTTTTTTATTTTTTATTTTTTTTAAACATTTCAATAAAATGTTGGATTTTTGAGCCCGGAGATATTTCCAAACCAATGTATTTTGTGATTTTGCTGTAAACGAACTATTTGTTCATTGCAGATACCTGAATGAAGTGTAAGAACTGACAGTTCTGTTAATTACTCGTCGATAGTTTCTCCTTTCAAAATTAAGATTAGAGTTAATTACTTAAATCGTCCCTGCGGTTTGCCGGGTGTAACAAAAATGGTCCCTACACTTTTTTTCCCGGATCCTCTCCCTGTAGTTTTGACCCGTGACGGGTTTGATCCCTTTACCAATATTTTTGTTAGTTTGACCGTCAAATGGATGCTTAGATGGCTGAAATGACAAAAATACCCTTTTATGTTTAAAAGTAAGGTCCTTATGGTTTGTCGGTTATCACGAATTTAGTCCATTTTTTTTTCAACTATTAATGTTATTATTCAAAAAATATTCAAATATATTCAAAATATTTTTTTTTGACAAAACTTTTTTAAAAATACGTTTTTATACATTTTCGTCTGGTTTTATAAGTTTTTGGCCGTTTTTATATGATTTCATCAGTTTTTATACATTTTCGTCCGTTTTATATGTTTTTATCTGTTCTCGTCTACTTATAAGGCACGAGCTTAGAGCCTTGCGTCACTCTGGTATGCTAATCACTTATTTCGCCCGTTTTTATATGTTTTCGTCTGTTTTATACGTTTTCGTCCGTTTTATACGTTTCTATCCGCTTTCGTCCGTTTTTTACGTTTTCATCCGTTTTATATGTTTTCATCCGTTTTTCTTATATTTTCATATGTTTTTATATGTTTTATCTACTTTTGTACATTTTTCTACGTTTTTGTACAGTTTTTTTTACGTTTTTGTAAGTTTCTATACATTTTTGAGCCATTTTTGTGTATTTTATCCGTTCTTATACGTTTTTGTACTTTTTTATGCGTATTTATTCGTTTTTATACGTGTTCATATGTATTAACCATTTTTATCCGTTTTCATACGTACAAAAACGTATAAACCATACAAAAACGTAAGAAAACGAATAAAGATGGACGAAAACGGATAAAAAATATAAAAACGAACGAAAAACCGTATAAAAATGAATAAAAGTGTATGAAAACATATAAAAACAAATAAAAACGTAAGAAAAACTTAGAACAACGTATAAAAACAGACAAATACGTATAAAAATAGATGAAAACGTGTAAAACGGATAAAAACAGGCAAAAACGTATAAAAACGGACGAAAACGTATAAAAACGTATGAAAACGTAAGAAAAATGGACGAAAACGTATAAAAACGGATGATCACGTATAGAAATGGACGAAAACGTATAAAAACGGACGAAAACGGATAAAAACGTATGAAAACGTCCATTTGACGTATGATATTCAAATTTTATAAAAACGGATAAAAACGTATAAAAATGTATAAAAACAGACGAAAACGGATAAAAATGTAAGAAACGTATAAAACAGACAAAAACATATAAAAACGGATGAAAACGTATAAAAACAGACAAAAATAAATAAAACCGTATGAAAACGAGCCTTACTCACGTATTAATAGTTAAATAAATAATGAAAAAAACAATCAGGGACTCATTCTAATAAAAGTTAGGGACAACCACTCAAGAGTGGCCTAGTGGCAAAAGGGCTTGTGACTATCATTCTAAAAATGTGTGAGGTATCAAGTTTAATTCCTGCTAGGTGCAAACAACCTTGAAGTTGCCACGCCAACCTCCTGAAAAGGAAGGGTTTTACCTGGTTTGAGTCTGTGTAGCGGTAGGTTCAAACCCCGTGGATTAGTCAACCAAAAAGGTCGGAAACCATGGTTACTAAAAAAAAAATGGACTAAATTCGTGATACCCCACAAACCATAGGGACCTTATAACTTTTAAACATAAGACGGTATTTATGTCATTTTAGCCATCTAAACATCCACTTGACGGTCAAACTAACAGAAATAGTGTCAAGGGACCAAACCCGTTACGGGTCAAAACCACAGTGTAAGGATCCGGAAAAAAGAAAAAAAAAGTCTATGGATCATTTTTGTTACACCCGGCAAACCACAGGGACGATTTAAGTAATTAACTCTTTAGATTATGTCCTCGTTTCCTATAGATATAGCAAGTTAGAAAGCTCCAAATGCATATCTTTAGATGAATTTTACCTCGGTCTGCTGGACTAGTTTCGTTTTTTGGTATTTTTCCTTGTTTACCCGTTTGTTATTGATTACCATACAAATGTGCTTGTTTTTAGCCAACGTGTTCAAACTATCACATCTAATCTATATGTTTAGATTCATTATTGTCATTAAAGTTAGTCAACAGGTTACAATGATGAGAAGAACAATAATATTGTGTTTGTTTGTGACTTTAAGGTGGTTTGTTTCATACTTATTTATGAAAGACAACTTGCCTCATGAAAAGCTGCCTTTTAAGATTATGAACTTTGGTGTTAGTTATGCCATCCCCCACTTGCTCTAAAATAAGACAATCATCGAATTCTAGCAACATAGTAGGGTTTGATCAGTTGGAAAACCCCTTGCCTTTAAACCGGTCAAGGGTTCGATTCTCACTCCTTACAAAAAGGCTGAAGGTCATTTTCTACCTTAAGTAGAACCGAAAGCAGCCTCTCTACTTTAGGTAGAGGTAAAGCTGTCTACATTTTACATATGAGCGATTATTTTAAAACTCATAATTGTGTAAAGCTTTATTGGGATTCTTCACAAAGTAGTACAAATTGATCACGGTCTCAAGAACTATTTTTTTTAGCATGTACTTCCCAAGAGTTTACCATGAGTGTTTCTAGGAGAGCCCGGGTCACTTGCGTATCACACGTCATAGGGCTTTTTTTACCCAATGGTGCCGCCAAACTGTAACGGGTGCACACCATTCGCTCACCGTTCGTCCTTTCTCCAGGCCATTGACGGGCGTGATTTTTTTTTTTTTTTTTTTTTTGGGTAAGTGGGGTATTTTTGGTAGTGTGTTATGGGACCCCACTTGCGCCTATATCATGGAGGGTGTTTATGTTATAGTAGTGTTATTGGATGTGTGCTGAGGTGACAACCCAATAACGTGTTATTGGGTTTCACTACACATGGCTCTCTATATGTTGAATTCTACTAACCTCAACCAACCCACACCATAACGTCATAAGGTCATCTTGTGATAGGCAAATCAAGCTTAGCTAACGGGCATATCTATACTATAAAGGAAAAACCAAAAATCTTGAAAGTGAAAAACTGAAAAGTAGTGAAGGAAATTTAGATAATTAAAGTAACTGTTGAAAGTTTGAAGATAATTAAAGTAACTATTGAAGGCTGCAAACTATTGAAGGAAACTGAAAACTTAAAACTTGCACTAGAAACACGATTTGCTGGACACGGAAAGTATTGAAAGGCTGACTTATTGCCAGGCGGGAAAATTCAATTTTTCATTGCCTATATAAACAACTAGGGGTGTCCAAAAAAACCGAGGAACCGTACTAGTACCGTACCGGAACCGAACTGTATATTAGAACCATGGTACAGTTCTTGGTTCCTAAAATTCCAAATTTTCGGTTCTCGGGACGGTTCGGGTCGGGACTGTCCTGTTCTGGTACTTTCCAGAAAGAACCAACTACTTTGAAAATATGAAATTTTATATGGTTTATTTGGGACATTGTGTAATTTGTATAGCCTTTTAAGAAAAGAAAAAAATCCTACTCATTATTAAGTTGTAACATAAAAATCTAAAACTAAAAAACACATAATAAAATTAAAACCCTAACTTTTAATTCATTTAAAGATCATCATCATCATCATTCATCAACATGAAAGCAAGTTTATCTCGAAATCATATCGTAAATTTGATACTTATCTATAGTATGCTTGTTCAATCATATTTGCCGTAATTACTACTCATGTTGTCGATAGCTTTTCCTATTGAAGTACATGTATAGTAATAGGAAAATCAAGTGACTTATATAATTCAGATGGTTAGATTCATTAACCAATATCACAATCGCCAAAATAGAGGCATATGCATACAAAGTTATAAAGGGAAACAGGTGATGCAACATTAAGCGTTTTTGGAGGTTTGAAACACAAATGCGTGCTCTTGATACTTTTGAACAATTATAAACTTATATTTTGAATTTTTGACATTTTGTGTTTATGTTTATGTTATTTTGAATAATTGGAACTATTAGAAATTTGGAATGGTTTGCATTGTTGGAGACATTTTTGTTTGTGTTTTTATTGTTATAGCATTATTAGCATGTCATTTATGAATTATCGACGACGAAAAAAATAAATTATTTAAACACTTAGGTACTTGTGGGAATTACCGAAAATTCCCGTACCGGAACCGAGTACCGTACCGGAACCGAACTGAATAACT
Source organism: Artemisia tridentata subsp. tridentata (assembly GCA_021014915.2). Lineage (NCBI taxonomy): Eukaryota > Viridiplantae > Streptophyta > Magnoliopsida > Asterales > Asteraceae > Artemisia > Artemisia tridentata. Next base: position 161,605,994 of record CP139509.1, read on the forward strand.
TGGGACGATTCTTGGTTCCACTTTTTCCATATTTTCGGTTCTCGGTTCTTTCAGTTCCGGTTCCGGTACCATGGACACCCCTATAAACAACACCAATGGGTTCGGGACAGTTGATTCATTTCATATTTCATAAAACATAAACTTTTATTATTATTTTCATTTATAACCAATAACCAATATTATTTTCATTCAGTTTAAATCGTGTTTAATTCTCAAATTCTTCAACTTTTATTATTTTTCATTATAACTCATAAACTCTTTTTTTATCACTACAACTATCTACCGTCATAATATACGGTTGCTATACACGGGTATTCGTCTACTCTACAAAATAGTCGTAACTGCCTACAAACCACAAATAAGAAATGGTCAATGTATCATTAATATGCAATTTGTTACTTGTTAAATGCCAACAGCAATAGTCTGGTAGCCATTTAGGAAATTAAATATTAACTGAATTTAAACGAATGTACGGTTTTAGATGTTAGATCCTTTTCTTCATATATGCTAGTATATCCAAGAAAAACATGTGGCACTTTTTGACCAGAAAAAAATAGACGAGTTCAGTGGTCAAAACTTTACCTCGAGTTTGAACCACTCTTCAACTGTTTTAATTTAGCACACTACCTCTTGTTGAATATAATTATATTTGCTTTGTTCAATATATATATATATATATATATATATATATATATATATATATATATATATATATATATATATATATATATGGGGTACATTTCATTTGAAAAAAGTTTTAAAAATGTACAGTTCAGTCCCTGCGTTAAGTCCCTGACACATGTTTTCCTCTTGTCTCTACCTTTTTTTTCAAAGAAAATGTAGCCAATTGGCTACATTGTAATGTAGCAAAGCTTTCCCCTATATATATATATATATATATATATATATATATATATATATGGAGACTTTTCTTGCGAGAACCATCTTATCTGAACTAACAGAACCATCAAAAACATACATGCACACCTTTTAAAATAAAATAAAAATACATGCAAATCATCAATAATCGTAAGTATCCACCTATGTTCTTCAATATCATCATGAACTCATCCTTTTTTTCACAAAAACCTTACACACGACCGCAATATTGTCATTGCACGCCTTATAAGAACATACATGCACACCTTCAAAGAAAAATTTTGTATTTCCAATTTCTTATCAAATTCTTTAGAACAACCATGTTTTTAAAAAAAAACATATATGTTGTTTTTAGAACATATATGCAAAAATACAATTATTGAAGGCGTGCATGTATGTTTTTTGTGGTTCTGTCAGTTCTCGCAGATAAGATGGTTCTCGCAAGAAAGTCTCACTATATATATATATATATATATATATATATATATATATATATATATATATATATATATTTGCTACAACCTGGTCATTCAAACACTCATGTATTGCTCTAAACGCTCGTTCGTGTCATGAAAGGCCTTTACTTTTGCAAAATGATAGTATGTTTTTATATAGCTTGGAGAAGAAGATATAATTAAGAATTAAAATCATTTATCTACTCATAACGTTAATTATTATATCACATACTTAGAACAATTATAAAATAGCTCTTCAAAGTTCATTGAACTTTCCTTTAAACTCAAATTAATATAATGATTTCATATTTTCATGTCGTGGGTATAGATTATTATTATTGCCATCATCTAAAAATATTCCCTTATCAAGAATCTTAATTTAACGAAATTTAGGCTTATTTTTTATAAGCACCAATTTTACGGTTTATTTTGAGAATTGTCGGCTTTTATAAGTTTATCATATCATAATAAACTTATATAAGCCGACAAGTCTCAAAATAAGCAATAAAATTGGAGCTTATAAAAAATAAGCTCAAATGGGCTTACGTTTAATAAGCTTACCCAAACACCCCCTTAACAAAATAATACGGAGCATATGAATGAACTAGCATAACGATCATTGAAAATATGACACCATTGGCTTCCAAAATAGAGAGTTTATGGTTTCTGTTATCGTATTCCGTAAGATGTAAATTGTGTTGGTTGATTGAACACACGAACCTAACGTAAGCACAACAAGCTAGACAAGAATTAAGTGCAATTTTGAGCCTAACGGCCCTTAACCTACCACGTCCACTTATCTACAAAAACGTGAGTCGGGTTTGATCCGTAATTCTTGGTTCGCCCTGGTCATAAACTCGTCAAGAAAACTACGCAATTCCAATTTACAGCTGAATATCTATACTACATATAAAGCATGAATGACTCTCTCTCCTCTTGGTCTTAAAATTAAGACTTACAAGCAATAATGCTTATTATACAATACACAAAGCACTATTAATGATCTTTCTCATCAATCTTAATTTTAAGACTTACAAGTCTTAAAGCTTAATATACAAAATACAAAGCACTATTAATTTGGTCAAAATATTTAATGTAGTCAATTAATTAATTGGTCAATAAATACAATTAATTTAGTTATTAAAACACCCCTTACATAAGAAATACAAATTATCAAGCATATTGTACAACAAACTTAAACACAATTCCTACATTAAATGTTACTAATACAAATAATAAAGCACAATAAACACTCCACCGTAAAATGGAGAGTGTGAGAGAGAGTGAGAGACAACGTCCCCCTCCCAGGAATACCAACCGACCACCGGCGCTGGAATCAACACAGAAGGATAATGTTTGGGAGGAAGTCAGGCACCGGAGACGCAATAACCCCCCCACCACCTCTTTCTTTGTCTATAATCTACCACAAACCCTATCCAGCCCAGACCTTAAAAAACTTTTTGAACACAAAGGAAACCTAGTTGATGCCTATGTCGCCAAAAAGAAAGATAAGTATAACAATCCGTTTGGATTCATCAGATTTCGCAACATCCCACATCCTCCTTCTTTCCTTGCAACATTACAGAATGTCAAATCCAATGGTTTAATCATTGGAGTTTATCCCGCAAAATACGATAAGTATGGAAAACCCTCCCATATGAATATGAACAGTCACCCTAAACCTTCTCAAATGAACACAAACCAACGCCCTCCACCACCTCCAACCTGGACCTCCAGCCATCAACAAACCTTTCGTCCGCCCTACTACAACTTCTTTCAACCATATCATCCTTTCCAAACACCTGGTCACCCCCATAAGTCATTCCGAGATACGCTCCTCAAACCCCCACCATCGCAGTCCATTTCCATGGATATTAGTGATATAAATCCAAAAACCCCCTCAGCTTGGAAACAAACATCCATAATCGCTACAGCCAAGAATATTGAAACCCTGCAAAACCTTAAACCCATCCTCGAAAGCAACTTAATCTGCAGTAATATCAACATCATCTATGCTGGTGGATTAACCATCCTCTTCTTCTTCAAAGCCTCTTCTCTGGCCACCGATTTCCTTCTCAGCAAATCTGAGTTCTTGGAAAAATGGTTCTCACATTATGGTATTTGGAATGGTGAAGATTGTTCTTGTGGAAGAATTACCAGGTTGAAGATATATGGAGTTCCAATCTCACTTTGGGATAAAGAAATCATCAACAGGATTGCTGCATCTCTTGGCCAAGTTCTCGAGAAGTCAGAAACATCCATTAACGATGGAAATCTTACCCATGAAAAGGTAACTGTTCTTGTCCACTCGTATGAACCCATCAATCATCAGGTGCTCATCAAGATGAAAAACAAATCGTATATTACTAGAGTAGTTGAAGATAACCTAGATTGGACACCACTATTCCTGGATTCTCAAGATGAATATGAAACGTCAACTGAATCTGTTAGAAACCTTAAGTCACCTCCTGACATTCCTGACCCCCTTGGAACCTCCACTGACCTCGACCACCAAACCAAATCTCCCACTAATGTATCTGACATGTTGCAGGGGTCAGGATTAAAAGCGATCCACTCCCCTGGAAAACATAATGATGATTTCCCCACAAACCAATTCACTACTCCTTTGAATGCAAACACCCAAAACCTTAACTCTCCAATTTCCAGGAAGAGACCCCGTAACTCCTCTCCTGTTCAACAACAATTCACTCCCATGCAACTAGACCTAGACCCCTCCCCATCTATTTTCTCTCAAGGCCATGCAAATACAACACAAACGAAGAAGCACAAGTCCAGAACTTTTCATACTAAATCTAAGAACCACCAGAAACTCTCCTCTAGACATCCCCATACAACCATACCATCCCAAAACCCAGAAAACCTTGGTGAACAACAATCATCACAACTCCCAACAAACACCGATTGCAACCACCCCTCCACCTCAACAAATATTCCACCACCACCACCCCCTCCCCCTATCAATCAGACACAACCGCAAACAAACAACAATCACAACCAGCCACACTCTCAAACAAACACCCCACCACCAACATCCCCCTTACCACCCCCCCCCTCCCACACTCAACTACTGATGATGAACAACCCCAACCAATCAACAATGATGCAGTGATTAAACCACTACCTGATGAGGAAGTCACAACTACTATTGCGGTAGGAAACTGCATTGGCATTGATCTTGGAGATTTTGTAGAAGAGGTCCATGAACTTGTCAACCAACACCGCGAAATAAACTTGGATCAATGAATTTCTTAACCTTGAACATCCGTGGAATTAAGGACAAAGAAAAACCCAGATGGGTTAAAGAGCTGAAAACCAACCATCACATTGATTTCATTTGTATTCAAGAAACTCACCGTCCGGATGAACACAGCCTCTATCCATACAACTTCTGGGGTAGCAATAACTTCGAGTATGCCTTTGTGCCCTCAACCGGCATTGAAGGCCGTTCAGGAGGGATCCTGAGCCTTTGGGATCCATCAACTTTCTCCCTCTGCAGCACCCATCAATCACAGAACTTTCTCCTCACCAAGGGCCAACTAAACGGAATTTCCACTCCATGCAACATTGTAAACATATATGCTCCAAACAACCTCACTGCAAGAATAAACCTGTGGAGTGAATTGACATCCCTAATGGCAAATACCCATGAACTTTGGGTTCTCATTGGAGACTTCAATTCTGTTAGACACCCATCAGAAAGAAAGAACTCACAATTCATTGACGCATGCGCATTGGCCTTCAATGGTTTCATCCATGACAACAGCCTTCTCGAATATACAATGCAAGGAAAACTCTTCACCTATGTAACTGATAACGGCAACAAGAAAAGCAAAATTGACAGAGTCCTGGTCTCCCCGAGCTTCATGAATTTATGGCCCACTGCCTCCTTAACAGCCTTACCAAGGACTCTCTCAGATCATCGACCCCTCATTCTCACCACCACTAGTCTAGACTTTGGTCCCCCCCCCCCCTTTCGATTCTTCAAATCATGGACCACAAAACCTGGTTTGGATGAATTAGTTACAAATTGCCTTAACACCTGCATTGTCTTTGGAAAACCAGACCTAATACTCAAATCCAAGCTTCAAATTCTAAAATCTGAACTGAAGGCCTGGTTAAAGGAAGTGAAATCCCAAGAAGACCAACAAAAGAACTCCCTTGTGACGCAACTCGAGAACCTTGATGACATTATTGATCAGAGAGATTTCACTGATGATGAATTAACGTCATGGACAATTGCAAAAGAACAATTGCAAAATCTTGAGCGGCAAAAACCATGGATCTGCAACAAAAATCAAGGGCCAAATGGGCTTTTCTTGGAGATGAGAACTCTTCTTTTTTCCACGGCTTTATCAATAGCCGTATTGCAAAGAACAGGATAAATGGACTAGAAATTGGTGGATCATGGTATACCGACCCTCCCACCATTCGCGAAGAGGCTTTGCAATTTTTCAAAGAAAAATTTAAAGAGCCCATGAAGTTAAGGCCCAAACTTGTGTGCCAAAATCTGAAGACTTTATCCCCGAAAGATTCAGCTAGCCTGATAAGCCCATTCAGTCTCATTGAAATCCGTCAAGCAATTTGGGAGTGTGACTCAGATAAGGCCCCTGGGCCCGATGGTTTCAATCTAGGATTTGTTAAACGCTATTGGGAAACCCTAAAAATGGACTTCCTTAACATCCTGCTAGATTTCTTTCATACCGGTTCCATAAGTTTTGGTTGCAGCTCATCCTTCATCACCCTAATACCAAAAACCTCCTCTGCCAAAACCCTAAGCGATTACCGGCCTATCACCCTCATTGGTTGCATAAAAAAGGTCATCTCCAAAGTCCTTGCAATCCGTCTCAAGAAATTCATAAGCAAAATCATCTCCAGCACCCAATCAGCTTTTCTGACTGACAGAAATATACTCGACGGGCCTCTCATGCTTAACGAAATCATCGCTTGGCTGAAAAGACAAAAAAGTGAAGCCTTTTGTTTCAAGATCGACTTTGAGAAAGCCTTTGATTCACTCAATTGGGACTTCATCCTTTCTATCATGCATCAAATGGGCTTCCCTACCCGATGGTTGACATGGACGAAAGGAATTCTTTCTTCAACTCGATCCGCTATTCTGGTAAATGGATGCCCAACTGCTGAGTTTAATTGCGAACGTGGTGTTCCGCAAGGTGATCCTCTATCCCCGTTTATTTTCATTATTGCAATGGAGGCTTTTTCAAATGTAATAAACCGGGCTTCTAACCTGGGCCTCATATGTGGGATTCAACTCCCAAATGCTGGCCCAAACATCTCCCACCTCCTCTATGCTGATGATGCCATTTTTATTGGATCATGGTCCACAACCTACCTCGCCAACATATGTAGATTGCTGAGGTGTTTCCATCTTGTATCTGGGCTAAAAATCAATCTTCACAAATCCTGTTTCCATGGCATTGGCCTATCACAACCCCAGACTCTCACCTCAACAAATATCCTCAAATGCCAAAAAGGACAGTTCCCAATCACTTACCTTGGTTTAACAGTGGGAGCTAATATGAACCGCATACACAGTTGGTCTCCTGTCATCCATACCTTTGAACAAAGACTCTCAAATTGGAAAGCCGCTACCCTTTCAATCGGTGGTAGAATCACTCTCATCCGCTCCGTGCTTGACAGTCTCCCAACATACTTCTTCTCGTTGTACAAGGGCCCGGTCAGTGTTCTTAACAAGCTTGAAAGTATTCGCAGGAATTTTTTCTGGGGGGGCTCTTCGGAATCAAAAAAAATTCCGTGGATTGCATGGGATAGGGTCATTGCTTCAGTGGAATCGGGCGGGCTTGGGTTGGGTAGTTTATATACCAAAAATCTCTCCCTGATTACAAAATGGTGGTGGCGCTTGCGTACTGAACCAGAGTCTTTATGGGCGCAAACCATCACTTCCATCCACTTTTCAAAACGAAATTGCTCTTTTGTCCCCCTTAGATCCGGTTTGGTGGGAGCTTGGGCAAATATTGCCAAACTAAGCTCCCACCTTGAGTCTTTTGATATTTTCTTGCTAAACATGTTTACAGGTATTGTTGGAAACGGCGCTACCATCAGATTTTGGATTGATGTATGGCTCGACAACCAACCGCTCTATCTCTCCTATCCGGCGCTCTTCAAGTTAGAGAAACACAAGGGTTGCACCATCAAGGATCGTTGCACAGGTCGTGGCCAATTTACACAATGGGAATGGAGCTGGACAAAACCTCCATCATCACCTGAAGAATTACACCAATTCCAAGATTTGCTTACAAAGATTCTCAACACAACTCTCTCTGATTCTAAGGATTGCTGGTGTTGGAATCCCTGCCCTTCACGAGTTTTTTCATCCAAATCCATGAAACATTGCTTAATTAAATCCTCCTTTGGTCCACACCACTGGTCTTTCCCCTGGAACAACCTAGCCCCACTGAAGACGAACATATTAGCATGGAAACTTGAGCAGAATCGTCTACCCACCAAAGATTTACTTCTCCAAAGGAACATTAACTTGGCATCAAGAACTTGTCAATTATGTAACTGTCGAGATGAAACCTCCCTGCACTTATTCATGGAGTGCCCTTTTGCGGATGAAATCTGGGTGTTTATACTACAATGGTGTAAACTTCCCTATCTCAAACCATCCAGTATTAGAGAACTCCTTGAGCTACATAAAGACCCTTTGATCCATCCAAACAAAGGCCGGCTAGTCAATCTAGTAATCCTAAGTTATATATGGGTCATATGGAAAGCCCGGAATGCTTGCATTTTCAAGAATAAGATCCCATCAACGTCCTACACAAAGAAAGACCTCAAATCAACTAGTTTCCTGTGGCTGTCAAGTAGAATGAAAACTCCTAGCATTGAATGGCTGCAATGGTGTAGTTTTAGCTTTTAGACTCGCTCCATGTTTTTGTATTTCAATTTATCTTCATTGTTCTATCTAGCATCTTGCTAGTTTTTTCTATCAATAATATATATTGACTGTTCAAAAAAAAAAATATTATACAAATATTCAAGCACGAACGGGCAACGGGCCAAACGGGCTAGAGCCCGAACGGGCACGGGCCAAACGGGCTAGAACCCGAACGGACACGGGTCAAACGGGCACGGGCTAAACGGGCACAGGCCAAACGGGCTAGAACTCGAACGGACACGGGCCAAACGGGCACGGGCTAAACGGGCACTGGCCAAACGGGCTCATGTTATACGAATGACTTTAAAAAAGACCCAAAAAGACGACATAAATTCCTTAGTTAAGGAGTTGAAATACGTAACATGAAATTCTTGATATCCGTAAATTTATTATTAAAAAGAACATAATAAACTAAAATACATGATTCACTGAAAAATATTATTTCAGGGTACCCGCCGCCGCAACACGCGGGTACCCTGCTAGTATTACTTATCAGTATGCTTTGGATAAAATGTGTACTTTATTTTAGAATAATATAGGCATTAACTTTTTATATTATTTATGCAAATGATTGAAAAATATATACTATCAAGTATCAACGGCAATAAAAAAGGTTATTGAAAAACTAGAAAATAACAAGTGGATCACAATAACAAAACAAATATCCAAACATCCAGAAAAAAAAAAGTATAAGAGAACTACATGAGCTTGAAAGGTAAACAACTCCTTAAAATGATGCACGACGACTTCAGTGCTTTTATACTCTATATTCAAAATCACAAGAATATACAACTCTATCAGATGAAATTGTTAGTTTACACTGAAAATCCGAAAATAAACAGCTAGTGCATGCAAACCGATAGTTTTCTTAGAGACGACGCATGTCGATAGTTATTTAATTTTGAAGAAAATCTGAAACATATAAAGATTTCACATTGTATCCTTACTAGAGGTAGCCAGTCATCTTTATATTGGATCAAGTGGTGTAATTACCCATGTAACACTCTATTCCCGATTCACTTGTATATCTTCTAGCTCCTTACAAGTGTTTTCTATTCAATAAAATCGCCGTTCAAAAAGAAATCACATTGAATGTTATGAGACTATTCAGACTTCGAAAAATAAAAGTAAAATTTTCGAGCAAGAAAGACAGTAGAAACTAAAGTTGGTAGTTCATATAATGATTTCAAGTTGACCGACTGTTAACCGTTAGGTGCCAAAAAGATGTTCCAGTAAATCTTACTCAATAGGTTAAGGAGTTACCTGCAGTGAAAGGGATCGAACTAGCAAAAGCTAGAAACAAATTACATAGAAGCAATAGAAACTAATTAAAGAATTTTGAATCCAACCTACCCAACTGAAATTATACTTAGGATTTCTAGATTAAATCCAAAGAACCGATTGAGAAACAATAGAATTTTATAAAACCGCCTTCTTAGAATCCCATAAAAGCGAACCTTGATGCTTGATCTTAACAAATCCATTATCTAGTGCTCCAAAATTAAGAAAAAAAATACAAGGCGGTTATAAATGTCTACATATAAATCACAAAAAAAAAAAAAAAAAAAAAAAAAAAAGGAGTTGGTCTAAAATTGTCTCTTGTTAAATTTCAATAGCAATAGTTTGATGCCCATTTAGGAAATTAACTATTGATTGAATTAGTCCTTTCATAAACGAATGTCTAGCTCTAAGGTAGATCCTGATTATATGCTTATCTTAACTAATTATAAAGGAAAAATGATCAACAAGTCAAGAAAGTGAAAAACTGAATTTTGTATAATCCCCATTTTGCCCTTGTCCATCTTAACTAGACAACCATGCGTACCACACACTATCTAAAACAAACTCTTCGATCCAAAAAAAAAAAAAAAGAAGCACTCTCCAATAACCACCACACCACCCGACGCCGCCTCCATCCGACAGAACCACCACTCAACTCCACCACCATCCGACGCCACCTCCATCCGACAGCACCACCACTCAAGCTTTGAGGTATTTTGTATAGTTTATTTTATAGATCGATATGTATTTTTGGTAGATCTAGAGTTTTGTATCGATATATTATATATATATATATATATATATATATATATATATATATATATATATATATATATATATTTTTTATAGATCTATATATTTTTTTGGTAGATCTAGAATTATTTTTTTATCGATATATATATATATATATATATATATATATATATATATATATATATATATATATATATATATATATATATATATATATATATATATATATTTTATCGATCTATATTTCTTATGTAGATCTAACGTTTTTGGTTTTTTTTTTGTTAGTGCCGCCGCCATTTACCACCGCTTGTCGCTGCTGTAGCAGCCACTCTCGCCGGAAAAAGTTTGCAAAGTCGCCGGAAAAGTTGTCTTACTGCCGGAATTTGTTGCTATCGCCGGAAATAGTATGTTTTATTTTTAAAATTGTTGTTAATATTTGATATGGTGGTTGTTAATATTTATTATGTGAATTGTTGTTAAAGTTTATGGTTTAAATTTTATTATAAAGTTTATATTGTAGATTTTGTTATAAGTTTATATTGTAGACATTGTTATGAAGTCGCCGGAAAAGGTTACCGCCACCGGAAAAAATTTGAGATATTTTGATACAATTATGATTTTTAAAGATTAATTTTATAGGTGCTCTTGGTGCCTTATACTTGATTGATAGGCAAGGAAGGCAGAAGCTTATAATCGGAAGTTATGTAGGAATGGTAATATGATACTAGCAGTTGTTTCCTTAAAGTTTTTGTGATGTTCTCAGTACATTAAACTACTTAAATTCAGTCAATATGAGGTCAAAACTCATTTTCTGAAATAGTATATAATATTTACATATTTATCTTTACCTTGATAAAGTTTATATTGTAGATTTTGTTATAAGTTTATATTTTAAACATTGTTATGAAGTTTATATTGTAAACCTTGCCGCTGGTGCCTCGCCGGAAATACTAGCTGTTGTTGTTGTTGAACTGTCGGGGTTGCCGGAATATGTATGCCTTATTTTTTAAAGTTAGGTAATGTTTGTTATAAAGTTTATTTACATATTGTGTTAAATATTGTTATAAAGTTTATTGTGTAAACTTTGTTGTAAATTTCATAGTGTAAATTTGTTGTAAAGTTCATAGTGTAAATTTGTGATTGAAGTTGATTATATAAATTTTGTTATAAAGTTTATGGTGTAAGCTTAATTATAAAGTTTATCGGATACATTTGTTATAAAGTTTATTATTGTTATTGTTAATAATTTTGTATTGTTGCTTTAATTTATTGTTATATATAGTTAATAAAGTTTGTTGTCTTGAATTGTTGGCATATGTTTTAGACGACTTTGGTTAAACTTAAAGTTTTAACATTTCCAAGTTTTTTAAGTTATGATGTATTATGAAAGTGTAAAATTTTTGAAATTTTCAAATTTTATACATAGTGAAAGCGTAAAACTTTTAGATTTTAGTTATTTTGAAAGTGTAAGATAACTAAAATTTGAAAATATTTTGAAAGTTTTGAACTTTTTAAGAGTTTTTAAAAGTTTGAAATTTGGAATATTTTGAAAATATTTGAAATTTGAATTTTTGATGAATTTTAAATTTTTTGAAATATTTTGAAATTTTTAAAAATTCCAAATATTTTGAACACGTTTGAAATTTGAAATATTTAAAAAATTTTGAATTTTTAAACTTTGAAATTTGAAAAAGTATATTCCTTCAAATGTGATATGAAATTTCGAAATATTCAAGAGCTTTTACTTTATTGAGCCTCACAATGTCTGTTTTTGAAAATTGTGTGAATTGTCCTTTATTTAAAACTATCGCATGAGATAACTAAAGCCAGTCAAGAAAAAAAAAACTGACACGAGCATATAAGAGTATACAAACGTAATGGTGGGACTACAATACATGGCCACGAGAACCGCCCACATAATAAAAAAGCGCATCGAAACATAAATTGAGTTTTTGTTAAAAATCATATGCCGTTACTTGGCTCGAGAACGTATATCTTATGCGACATGAAGTTAATATATCAAATACTTAGTTAGACATGCTAATTGTGCAGTTTTCGGTATATAACTTTATGAGAAATTACTTAATTAAAAAAGTGACGGGACAGAAAATTTCAATAACTAATTTCGATTGACTTGAATTAACATTTACCAATTGTCGTCCATTGCTATCGATAATCCCTCTAACTGTCGACATGGTTTCTCTAAAAACCAAAATAAGGCACACACAAACATTGTTATCTCTAGACAACAAATATAGGATTTGTAAAAAAGAACTACATGCATGTCAAGACGCAACCAAAGCTATTGTTCAGTATTAAACAACAATGTTGGTAACTACGGTCTTTCTTCCCATTCATATTTTTATAAAGTACAATAAGTATTAGATTATTAAAATCTTATGAATAAATAACGAGCATCGTTAAAGACGCAACAAAAAAATGAATTAATTAGCTATCTCGACTACTCATCATCGTCCCCAACATACCTTTGCTCATGTGAAATGTTTTCTTAGCGAAATTTTGTCCACCCTCAACCAATTGCTACATGAGTCTTGCCAAGAACACATACACATCATCATTTTATGTCTAAAAGTAGATACTACTGCCGCTATGTGCGAGTACTATGCTAAAAAGAAAATAGTTTCATGTCCGACTTAGCTTTCCTATGACAATCTCTAACGCACAATATAGTTTTTTTGAAAAATATTATTTTAATACACATCAGACGCAACTCGTATCGTATAAAACTACCATTCTTTTAAGGAATCTCGATCCGGCAAATGGATTATGTAATGGCACGAGGTTGATATGTAAACGTTTTGACCCAAATGTCATCAATGCTGAGATTGCTGTCGGACAACACGCTGGAGTTAAAGTGCTCTTGCCAAGAATTCCTCTTGCTGCATCTGAAGAAGACATGTTCCCTTTTAAACTAAAGAGAACACAATTCCCTATTCGCCTTAGCTTTGCGATGACTATTAATAAAGCTCAAGGCCAAACAATTCCAAATGTGGGTGTCTATTTGCCCGACTCTGTTTTCTCGCATGGCCAGCTTTATGTGGCATTGTCTAGAGGGATATCCCGTAGAACAACAAAGGTATTGGTTAAACCAGTTAAAGAGTTCCGTCAAGCAGGAATCTACACCTCAAATGTCGTTTATCAAGAAGTTTTACGCGAAGAGTAACGTGTGTTGTTAGTTTTTATCTCATAACTAATGTAATGTTTTACTTTCAGTTTCATTAAATGTTTTTATATGTTGTTTGATAGATGTTAAGAATTTTTTCTAGACTTTAGTTATCGTGTAGTACAACCGTTTGCAATTACATTCTGATCGGTTCACGTTCTATTTTGAACGCTACATAAAACACTCACCACAATATCACAAATCGTTAATTTTTTGCCGCTACGAATTCCGTTGCTATGTACGGGTACTCGCCTAGTATGCTTAAAATATCTAAGAAAATTTATTTAAAACTTAACTTCAATTACTTTGATTAAGACATATTAGCACACTTAGATTTGACAAAGACAATACTGTTGTGATTTATATATCAAGTTAACCAATTAACTACGAGTACGCAGCGGATATTAGATCTAGTTAAGCAATTATGATTAACACACAAATAATAAACAAATTAAAGGAAAAGAGAAACATGAAAAATAAATAGAAAACTAACCCTTGTAGTCACCCGCAAATTGAAACTAAGTAGTAAATATATACTACCTCTACGGTTGCTCACACTACACGTCAAACAAATACGTTACGATGCTAGTCGTTTGCTTCACGTATACAACCAAACAAACTTGTGTTCTTGTTGTAGCTTAAACACGATCCGAATACTCAAAAGAAGTATACGTTCGAATCTCGTATACTAAAAGGGTAGAGTAGACGAAAAAACAAGAATTGGAATTCTTGTTGTAATTTCCCTCTGTACGAACACTAATAGAAAACAACTTATATTGTTGTTTAATATCTAGCCAACTACAATTGACATTGACCAGGGAATGAAAAAAGGAAAACAATTAAGACCGTCGAGTGTATAGGAATTATTATGTGTCGTATATGAATAGGACCAAATTCAAGAGATAGGAATGAGGTGTTTATATAGCCCCTCAACCCTAATCTTTTAACTTGTTCCCTACTCCAAGTCTTTTCAATTAAGACCTTAATTATCATTATAATTTGCACATAAATCCTTTTCTAAAATCCTTCAAAATCTGCCACTTTTTGGGAGGAGGACAATAGTTTTCGTTTCGACATTTTAATCCCTCTCTTTTATATTCGTGAAACATATTAATCATTTAAAAATTATAACAAGTATAAATATTAAATATTTAATAAATGTACTCTTCGTGTATTAACGTGTGTGCCCCCAATAGGCTCACACACCCTTAGTCGTATTAGTCTATTCCAACTCACATATTCCAACAGCTCCCACTTGGGAGTTGGAGTAGCAGATAACACAAATACCAACGACGGAAACGTCTAGCAACGCTCTCACTCGCTATTTAAACTAAAGGTGTCTGAGATATAGTTTCATAAATCATTCTCAGTAGCATGGTCACTTATGTCTTGCTTTTATCATCCTTTGTTATAGATACCGTTAAACCATGGATATGGATCCTAACTCATTCCATATAGTTTAACCATTTAAATTCTCGTTATAGAATTTAATTCAGATATACCAAATGTAATCAAGAATCATCTTGCATTACCCTTTGGGTTCGGCCGAACAATTATCTGATTAATTCTGGAGAGGGCCCATGGTATCTTTCTGCACATATCAAGTGGAGTAACAAATCCTTTGTTGACTACAAGTGTTGTGGATGCTGCTTCACATCACTCCGAAAAATAGCTTTTATAACTACCTTATTCAGGACAGCGTTTGGCATATAATTACAAAAGTGATATCCACACATAACAGAACTTGCTTGTATCTCAAGTCTAAGGATGACTTAACAAACCATTTCAACATTTTACTCATGACAAGGATCCAAAAGTAAATGTTTGAAAGTTGGGGTATCCAATATGCATCCCTTGTGAATACATATGAGTTTGGCTGGAACAGTCCACATTCTCATAGAATATAACCAACACTCACATTTGCCTTGCATAACAATATTCCCATATTGTTAACCGACAATGGACATATTTAGAATGATGAATCATTTCATGGATTAAACATGCAAAGATGGAATAACAGGTTATATAAATAAAATAACAAATACCTCGTATCTTTATTTATTACAAAATAAAAACTGTCTTACATTTCCAAATTATTCAAATACTAATTACACACAGATTTACATGAGACTACTAGCTGGTATCAAACCAATATTCCTAGTCAATTCAGAATGCTTAGGATATGCTAAAGCCTTCGTAAATGGGTCAGCTAGATTGTCATCTGTGTGAACTTTTAATATCTTCACGTCACCCATCTCAATGGTCTCTCGAAGATAATGAACTTTTACGCGGTAATGTCTAGCACCCTTGGTGAGTCCACTTTCATTTGCTATAGTAATGGCTCCAGTATTATCACAATACATATCTATGGGTTCTTCAATTGTGGGAACAATGCCAAGCCCAGAAATGAATTTTCGAATCCATACAGCCTCTTTAGATGCATCATAAGCAGCTATATACTCAGCTTCTGTAGATGAAGTAGCATAAATACTTTGCTTCGTGCTTTTCCAGTCAACAGCACCTCCATTTAAAACGAATACATATCCAGTCTGAGATTTTAGGTCATCAGCATCTGTCAGATATCCAGCATCAGTGTAGCAAGAAACCCTGAGCTCTCGTTTCATATCACCTCCGTACACCAGAAACATATCCTTAGTATTGCGTAAATACTTAAGAATATTCTTTACAGCAGTCCAGTGAAGATCCCCTGGATTCTGTTGAAATCGGCTTGTTATGTTCTGAGAGAACGCAACATCAGGACGAGTACATCTCACAGCATACATAATTGATCCTATAGCCGAGGCATAAGGAACTCTTTGCATGCGCTCTTTTTCAGCAGGTGTCTCAGCACCTTGTGATTTACTCAATTTAAGCTTTTCTTGCATTGGGATAGTTCCTCGTTTGGAATTCTCCATGAAATATTTCTTCAATATTTTCTCAATGTAAGCACTTTGACATAAACCAATTAACCGTCTTGATCTATCTCTATAGATCTTGATTCCAAGAATATATGCCGCTTCTCCTAGATCTTTCATGGCAAAACATTTTCCAAGATAGGATTTAACATCTTGTAACATTGGAATATTGTTTCCCATAAGTAATATGTCATCAACATATAGAATTAGGAAAGTGACATAACTCCCACTAGCTTTCTTATATACACATGGCTCATCTTGATTTTGAGTGAAACCGAATTTCTTAATCTCATCATCAAAACGTTTATTCCATTGCCTAGATGCTTGCTTAAGTCCATAAATGGAACGCTTGAGCTTGCATACTCGGTTAGGATATTTTGGATTAACAAAACCTTCAGGTTGCACCATATAGACTTCTTCGGAAAGATGTCCATTGAGGAAGGCGGTTTTGACATCCATTTGCCAAATCTCATAGTCATAGAATGCAGCTATGGCTATGAGAATCCTTATAGCTCTAATGTCTGCAACAGGAGAAAAGGTCTCTTCATAATCAACCCCGTAGGTTTGAGTGAAGCCCTTTGCTACGAGGCGAGCTTTAAAGGTGTGTACTGCACCATCCATGTCTGTCTTCTTTTTGAAGAGCCATTTGCTACCAACGGTTTTACCGTTAGGAGGAAGATCAACTAAGTCCCAGACTTCGTTGTCTTTCATGGATTGCATTTCCACATTCATCGCATTAAGCCATTTCTTGGATTCAGGATCCAACAATGCAGCTTTATAGTTATTGGGTTCACCAAGATCCCCCAACTCATGCTCCTCAGCATCGACGTATAAACACATTCGATCTGGGGCACGGCGTGTCCTAGCGGACTTACGAATGGGATTGATATCACTTTGAGGTTCATCAATTTCTTGATTATCCTCATCATGATTTAAGCTAGTGTCTACAGAAGGATTTGTATCTTCTTCTTGAATAATTTCAAGATCTTCTAGACTCCCACTTGCTTCATGATCCAAGAGATTTTTCTCAAAGAATTCAGCATTCCGAGCAACAATTACTTTGTTCTCAGATGGAAGATAGAAAGAATATCCCATTGTTTCCTTTGGGTATCCTACGAAGATACACTTAATAGATCTGGGTTCCAGTTTGTCAGGTTTGGTAAGTGTATCACGCTTAACAAGTGCCTCACAACCCCAGACTTTTAAGTAAGACAACTTAGGGGCTTGCCCATGCCATACCTCGTATGGTGTCTTATCAACCTTCTTAGTTGGAACCATGTTGAGAATGCGCGCAGCAGACTCAAGGGCATAATCCCAAAAGGACTTTGGAAGAGTAGTTTGACTCATCATGGAGCGAACCATGTCTAGCAGTGTTCGATTTCTCCTCTCAGACACACCATTATGTTGTGGCGTGTAAGGAGGAGTTCGATGGGCAATAATCCCATGCTCCTTAAGATGATCCAAAAACTCTTGACTCATATATTCACCTCCACGATCCGAGCGTAGTGATTTAATGGTCTTCCCGAGTTGGTTTTCTACTTCCTTTTGAAACACTTTAAATGTTTCAAACACTTCATGTTTATGTTTCAGCAGGTAAACATAACCATACCGACTATAGTCATCAGTAAAAGTGACGAAGTAGCTTGCTCCTTGTCTTGACACAGTTCTAAATGGGCCACATACATCAGTATGTATTAGTCCAAGTAGATCCTTAGCCCTTTCCACTTGATGTGAATAGGGTTTTCTTGCCATCTTACCAGACATGCATGAAACACACTTTTCAAATGACTTGATGTCAGTTGAGTTTAGAAGTCCATCATGTTGCAACTTCTCCATGCGTTTCTTGCTAATGTGTCCAAGACGACAATGCCACAAGAGAGTAGAGTCCAATGTCAGATTGGCTCTTTTATTGCTAACAGCAAACATAGAACTATCATTTGTTTCAGAACAAGACATATCAATTTCAAAAATACCATCCCTTGGGATAGCACTAAAATAAACCACATTATTCCTAGAAACTGAAATTGTATTATTCAATTCAAAACGATTAACAAAACCATCGTCAAACAAACGTGAAACTGAAATAATTCCTCTAGTAATAGAGGGAGCATAATGACAATTGTTTAAAACAACTACTAATCCACTAGGGAGACATAAATGATAACTTCCAATAGCTTCAACTTCTGCCCGTTGACCATTGCCCACGTACAGACTTAAAGCTCCTGGCTTCAGCTTCCTACTTCCCCTGAGACCCTGAGTAGTATTACAGATGTGAGTACCACAACCCGTGTCATAAACCCAAGATTTACTAGGAAAAGAATAGAGTTCTATAGTGAAAATACCTGAAGTGCTAGCTCCTTGAGATAGCTTCTTCTTTTTCATCAACTCGGCGAGATACACGGGACAGTTCCTTCTCCAATGACCTATTTCACCACATTGGTGACAGGTCGCGTCCTTTGCAGGGTTATCCTTCTTGGGTGGTGGAGTTTTCTTGGGTTTGGAAGCATAAGATGGTTTATGCTCAGGAGCATAAGCCAACTTATACTTTCCGTTCCCTTGATTCCCCTTAGCAGCCTTGAACGGTTTTTTACCTTGGTTTTTCTGGACCTTTCCTGCACGTATAGCATGAAGTGCAGGTGCAGCATCTTTCTTGGGTAGCGTCTGCTCATGTTGTTTAAGCATAGCATGTAATTCATTCACAGTCTTCCCCATGCTGTGCATATTATAGTTCTGCACAAAGCTGTCATACTCCTTAGAGAGTCCAATCAAGATTAGGCTTACTCCAAGGTTCAAAGTGACGGGATGACCGAGACGCTCCAAGTTGTCAATGTAGCTCTTCATCTTTAGAACATATGAGCTTACAGATTGACCTTCTTCTTGCTTGCACGAGTGAAATTCCCTCGCGGTTTGAAGAAGTTCCTGTTCTGCCTGTTGAGCAAACATAGTTTTTAACTCCTGTAGCATGTCATATGCACCAAGGTGAGTTAGATTTCGTTGGATTTCTAAGTCCATGGTCATAAGCATGAAGGCAGCAATGTCCTTTGATCCCTTGACCCAAGCAGTGTGAGCTGCAAGAGCCTCGGGAGGGACTGGGTGTCCAGGAGTTGCAACAGGTGCAGCAGGAATAGGATGCTCCAAGTAATTTTCCTTGTCTTCAGCTGACAGGATAATGCGAAGCTGGCGATACCAGTCAATGAAGTTAGGTCCAGTGAGTTTTTGTTTCTCAAAGAAACTCCTGAGTACCGAATTGTTTCCGACTGAGGTAGTCATCTACAATTAAAAAGTTCAAATAATTAGTACTTTCAATAATTTAATTCTTAATAGAATTAACTACCCAATTAATTACTAATTAAGGCTAAGATCCAACTTGACCTCCCACTTTTTACCAAAGGTCTGACCAATGAGTAAACAAGTGGGGCAAGAGGTAAGCGACGAGCGTTAATTGCATGAAATGCAACTCTTAGATTTATGAGACTGATCAAGACATTAGTAGACAAGTAGTAATGTCATGAGCATGTTTAGTCTCATCTTATGCCTCGGGTCCAAGGTCTGACCAAGCATACTCGAAATAAGTCGACCAAGTAAGAACGTGCAAATATCACCAAAGGTCTGACCAATGAGCAAAATTTGCCATGGATTTGGAATGGCCCTAAGGTCTGACCAAAGAGGTCAAGCCAAAAGCACGTGTTCTTAGTTGGCTGGCAAAGACTTAAAATTTACAAATAGGGTATGCACATAAATGTGGTAAAATCGTGTACAAAGAAGCATGCAAAACAACTTTGTAACACTTTATTTAAAAACTTTTAGTAATGGCACTGTAGTGATCATCATGGTTCACGGTAGCTCCAATCGAACTCGCAAGGAAGCGGAGGACCAAGTCAGCGCGAAGCAATGACCGGAAATCCTTTAGGTGTGACTGTGCGCACCGCCTTATACCCCCCTTTTAGTTTGTTCTAGTGGGTGAGCCGTACTTCCCAAGTGTCCATAGCGTCCAGTTTTTAATTTCATGAAAAACTTGTTTCAATAATTTAGGTAAATTAATTTTACAAAAACAATTTTCCACGAATCAAATAGCAGGTCACAATTGAGCATGATATTTAGGCGTGTAAATTAAGACCAGTTTTAATGTCATGGTTTCACATATGTATTATTCCATATTGCATGCAATTAAGTGTGTTAAACATATAACAATTATGCACATAAGGAATCACAAACATAAACAAAGACAATAATTAAACACATAAAATCCGAGTACTCTCGCGAGTCTTCCCCAAAAGGAGAACCATAAGACCCTCACTAGGTTTTCATCAAGTGCCTAGATCGCCACATGCATCAAAAATTGATTGCGTAGGTCTTATAGCCGGAATTTAGGAAAAAATCAATCTAAAAATTAAAAGATCTATTTTCCAAAATTAAATTATTTAGTTACCATAAATAAAAAAAATTTAATTTCCAAAAATAGAATATTTAGTTTCCAAAAATAAATATATAGATCTTTTAAAGAAATAAAAAGATTTACTTTCCTAAATAAACATATAAAATAATTATGGCAAACTAATTAACTTTTAATATATATTATTTTATGTATCTAATTAACAATTAATTTTAATTCATTAGTGTCTAGGTACTTTTTATTAATTAATGACAAGTATTGCATGATAGTTGTCAAAACAAAAATAAAACAAATAACTAAGTTAGATTACATGCAGCCTTTTCGCGTGTTTATTAAATTGTGTAACCCATAACCACTAAACGAGTTGACTCGTGATGCCACTGTTGTGATTTATATATCAAGTTAACCAATTAACTACGAGTACGCAGCGGATATTAGATCTAGTTAAGCAATTATGATTAACACACAAATAATAAACAAATTAAAGGAAAAGAGAAACATGAAAAATAAATAGAAAACTAACCCTTGTAGTCACCCGCAAATTGAAACTAAGTAGTAAAATATACTACCTCTACGGTTGCTCACACTACACGTCAAACAAATACGTTACGATGCTAGTCGTTTGCTTCACGTATACAACCAAACAAACTTGTGTTCTTGTTGTAGCTTAAACACGATCCGAATACTCAAAAGAAGTATACGTTCGAATCTCGTATACTAAAAGGGTAGAGTAGACGAAAAAACAAGAATTGGAATTCTTGTTGTAATTTCCCTATGTACGAACACTAATAGAAAACAACTTATATTGTTGTTTAATATCTAGCCAACTACAATTGACATTGACCAGGGAATGAAAAAAGGAAAACAATTAAGACCGTCGAGTGTATAGGAATTATTATGTGTCGTATATGAATAGGACCAAATTCAAGAGATAGGAATGAGGTGTTTATATAGCCCCTCAACCCTAATCTTTTAACTTGTTCCCTACTCCAAGTCTTTTCAATTAAGACCTTAATTATCATTATAATTTGCACATAAATCCTTTTCTAAAATCCTTCAAAATCTGCCACTTTTTGGGAGGAGGACAATAGTTTTCGTTTCGACATTTTAATCCCTCTCTTTTATATTCGTGAAACATATTAATCATTTAAAAATTATAACAAGTATAAATATTAAATATTTAATAAATGTACTCTTCGTGTATTAACGTGTGTGCCCCCAATAGGCTCACACACCCTTAGTCGTATTAGTCTATTCCAACTCACATATTCCAACAAATACCATATCATCCCATTGGTGGACCAAGAAAAATAGACGTGTTCAATGGTCCACTAGTAGGTTCATGTGTACATTTGTACGTAACAAGTTTTTTTAATTTAATACACTACCTTTTGCCGAGTATTATTAGCTACTCATAAGTTGATCCCAAATACCTCTTGTAATGCTCTACCAAACAGGCACTAAATAACTCTCCTTCGTGTCACGGAAGACCTTTTCTTTAGTTTGCACATGATATATTCCTATATGTTTTGAACACTTACAAAAGAGCTTCTCGATCAAAATCCTATATATTTTGTATCACACACTTTTGAACACTTAACAAATAACCTTTTCAGTGGCCATTAAACTCTAATGTTCTGTTTTGATGTCGTGGAATACACTTTTATTGTTGTCGTCATCTTTAAATAGTCCTCTGTCACTACAACAAAAAGAAGTACGGGCGACAAACTTTTGGCGAGGATGCCCTTGTCTCCGCCAAAAGTCGCTAAACGACAAACTTTTCGCTGATCTGGCACACCAAAAGTCTGACCGAGTAGGGAAAATTCAACGCAACCTTTTGGCGGGGACATGTCCAGCCAAAAGTCCAGATAATTTTGATCAAAACACTCCCTCGCTTGATAATTTTGACCAAAAGCTTTAATTAATTAATTTAATTACGTTTTTTATGATATTTTTGGTTAATTACAGTCTTTTGTCCCCGCCAAAAGTTGTGCCACACTGGACAATTTTTGACCAGATCGAAGGCTGCGGGTCCCACGTGTCCCCGCCAAAAGACGAAATCGTCCCCGCCGAAAGTTTTGCCGAAAGACCCAAACACTACTACAAAAAGGATCATTTAGACCTCCACATAAAGACCTTCTACCAAAAGCACATGTCCAAAAGATACCCAGAAGTCTTTTAGACTGGTGTATATGATTGCAACACGTCTAAATGTGAATTTTACATTTAGACCGGTGAATATCAAAGAAACCTGTTCAAAAGACTACTCTTTTAGACGTATGCGTTTAAATTCCACTGGTCTAAATGTATTTTCAATTTTAGACAGGTGGATATAGGGATGAGCATATCGAACTGAATCCCGGAACCGAACCGGAACCGTACCGAGTCCCGATATACGGTACGGTACCGGGACTACTAAATAAGGCCAAAAAAAATGGGGACATTTCGGGTTCGGGACAGGACTTATTCGGGAAATCCCGATTTGGTACCGAAATTAGAATAGTCCATGTTTTTTAATGAATTGTGTTATCCAAACACCCATTTGTTCAATGCAACAAGCAAACCAAAGGTAAAAAAAAAAAAAAAAAAAAAAAAAAAACCCTACTATTACTAACAAGTAACAACCACCGTTCTTTCACAAAATCTTCCAAAACATTAAACGCTAATTTATTATCAATCACACAAGTCATCTCAATCTTTATCATTGGAAAAGTATGGAGGTATGTTTAATTTTCTTTTTCTTTTTAACATATATCACTCTAGCAACGTAACATGTGTTTGAAGCGAAACATTGTTGACTTATCGAAAGTGTCACAAATAAAAACATCAACAAGTTTAGTTTTTTTATCAGTTGGTTATAAGGTTCTGGAATAAAACATGATGCAAGTGATAAATGCAGTTTTGATTTCATTTTTTTATTGCTTTTAATTCTTACAGGAAAAAGTCACTTGATGTTTCTGGTGCATTTGCTGGCTTCTTTGTTATGTCTCTTCATAACATGATTTAGTTAATCAACTTGTCAGCAATGTGTATAAACTGGCCAACGTCTACCTTATTTATTTTTTCTTTCACAAACAGATACCGTATAACAAGGCTGCAAAAACAATAGGACAATCTCTAATCGCCATCTTATCACTCAGCTGCAAAGAAATATTGAGTTCAACATGGTTTAACGAAAAACGGGAATAACCCGATACGTACCGATTTCCCGGTACCGAATCCCGGAACCGGTACCGGTACCAGAATCCCGTTCGGTACGGTACCGGTACACACCTTTCATGCCCGGAAAAAAAATGGGAGCATCAATTCGGGACGGGATTGGTACCGAGCTCATCCCTAGGTGGATATCATATAAACCGGTCTAAAAGTCTTGGAGGGACTTCAAATTTTTCATGAAAATGTGCCCGCTCATACCAAAATTTTAAACCAGTTTTTTTGTTTATTTCTCTTCTTTTTAATCTTATTCTTTTGTTTCTTTCTCTTCTTTTTAATCTTATTCTTTACTTATATTTTTCACTTGTTTCCACACTTTCTTTTTTTATTTTTAACACATGAATGAACCACACAATAAGTTTTCTATCATTTTCACCTAAGAATAACCACACCCATTCACGAATCTCAAACAACCCTTTCTATCATTGTTTCTTTTACAAAGATAACACGATCTTGAAAACTATTTCCGGGGTAAGCTTTTTATTGCTCGAAATTATATCTTTGTTTGTTGTAAAAGATAATTGACGGGTTTGTGTGGATCTATAAAGATTTTTTTTTCTTGAAATTAATACAACCCGAAACCTTTTTGTTTTTTGTTTTGAACTAAAAAATATAGATCTATGATGAAGTTCTCTTTGAATATTTGTAAGATCTGTTACGGTACATTCGAAAGACAAGAACTGAGATCTTTTTGTTATTTGTTGTTGGTGTTGGCTGTAATTGTGGTTGTTAGTTGAGGGTGAATGGGATAGAGATGATAGATGTTGGTTGAGTTGTTGTAGGCGTTAAAAAAAAAGAGTTCAGTTGTTTAGGCATGAACTACAACAACTTATCATCATAAGCGAACTGCTGATTTCTGGAAAAAAAATTATTATTATTTTTTTAGATAAAAAAACACCTTTTAGACCGGTGGAAATAAAACCAACCGGTTCAAAAAAATAGTCTTTTAGACCGGTGCACAGCCTGTCTGAATGAATTTGAGTCTTTTAGACCACCCCCCATCTAAACCGGTCTAAAATGTCCATATGACCGGTCTAAAAGCTCCTTTCTGTAGTAGTGAAAATGTCCCTCCAAAAGGGGTATCTGTTGTAGTATGTTAAAAAAATATTTCGAAGGTAATTGAATATATGATGAGGAACGTATGGATCGTTGACCTAGCATAACAATCACAGAAAAATGACATATTGGCTTCCAGAATTACGAGTTCCTGGTTTTTATTTATTAATTATTTTATCAATTTATCATTATATATTTTCCTAAGAAGTAATTGTGTTGGTTGATTAAACACCAGAAGGTCCAGCACATAAGCACGAGAAGACGAGAAAGGAACCTGGAGTTTGTCAATCTGGTCGGGGTAGTGCATTGATATCTCAGTATCGTACATTCGTACATACACAACTTGGTCGATCGTGCCCTTTTTTCATGCGTGACTTTAAGTATAACAACCCTCAACCTACTACCACCTATTATCTATCCACTGATAATCCCAATTCGAGTTGCGATCCTCAATTCTAGCTCCGTCTGGCCATAAACTTGTGGAGAGAACTACAAAATTTCATGTTACACCTTCACAAATTAATATAATTAACAATACAACTACTTGTTAACATTATTCGTTTGATAGATGTTGTTCCCTTAACACGCTTAGAGTTAACTATAAAGTAAATCTATTTGTGTTTATGACTAATACAATGTATTGATTAATTCTAACAGTTAATGAAACGTAAATATAAAAACACAAAGTATTTTCAACGTTTAAATTCTTATTAGAAATGAATCAAAGAATCTATTACCCAAGTGTTTTGCGGAACAAACACTTGGGATTGAATAGACAAGGTATGGTGTCTCCTATCTAAACTCAAGCAATGCTTAAGTGGTAACAAATTCGACCCACTGAGCTATCTCAGGGATTGGTTACTTTTTGTAGGAGAAAAGGGGTATTGTGAAAGTCTAAGCTTTAATTGCACAAAAATACCTAACCCTCTTTTCTCCATCTGTTTGCTATTTATAGGCAAACATGTTAAGAGTACTGAAAGACTAAAAATACATAAACAATGGGAAGGCGTGTCTGACAACTACAACAATAGTTGTCATTTCCAAGAACCAATAGGATTGAGCCAAAAAGTCTTCGAGTGTCAGACCTGACACTTCTTCGACTTTTAGCCACTTGAGGGATGGTTTGTTCTAACCCTGATAAGACTTGTTCTTATCTTCTTCAAACCTTCCCGCTCAATCCAGCCTTTCTTTCAGGCTTCATGGTTCTTCAGTCATTCGCCTTCAGTCTTCAGTTATTGTTGTTGAGGAGACTGGGGTTCAGTGAGCTCTTGTCTAACGCTCACTGATCCCATTACCTTCTTCTTCATCTCAAGTAACACTTCAGGGAGAACCGCCTTCCTGAATTGGTGAGTCTTTCTTCTTAGACTCGTCTTGAGCATCTTGAAGGTAACTCACTGAGTGACTGTTCACTCAGTGACTTAGAATGTTTTCGGTTTAATTAACACTTAGCTTAATTTGTATTCAAATCCTGTTTTAACGACTCTTGGGTACTGAAGGACCCAACAATATCCCCCTATTTGGATATAAATTATGCTTAAGTGTTTTTGATCAGTTATGAGTGAGCTAATGACTTCTGCTCATACTGAATGTACTAGAAAGTAAATAAGGACACTGAAATAACAAAACAAAGGAACATCATTTTATTAATTTCATTACAAGGGTCCTAACTACTAAATGTACCTGATAGAGGTGTTGCAGATTCTCAGTCCAGTTTGTATCCAAGGGCTTCAAGCTTGGGTCTCTTGGATTCCAGCTCATGTTGATCAGGATGAAGTTGAATCTTGGTTCTCAGGTCTTGGCAGAACCTCACATTTTCAGGACTCTGGATTGGTGAGGCCATCATGAGAAAACCAAACATGGCTTTAATTCCTGCCTAATCAATATCACTCCATCTTTGGAAGGCTGGATCTCCAAACTCTTCAGTGAAGAATATCCTTCTCTCAGGTTGTTCTAGGACCTTGTTGTTCACGAATGTAACTCCTTTAGGGAGGGCTCTGCTGCATTCAAGGCCAGGGATTCTGATCTCAGGCTCAGATTCAATTATCTTCCTCTTTCTTCTAGAGGTCTGAGAGGGGGCAGGCTGACTGGCTGGAGCAAGGAGAAGTGAGGGAATACCAAGTTCCTCAGGTGTTGCATTTAGCTTTTCATATCTAACTTTCAGGGACTTCATTAGTTCCTTGACAGTAACATCTGACTTATTGAATATGATTGGACCCAGTTCATCCAATTCAGTGATCCCAAAGTCAGCGAACCTAAAGGGCTCATGAGTTTCAAAGTTCCTCTTATCAGGACCTCTGAAAACAGTGATGATAGCAGGCTTGGTGTTCTGATGAATCTTTACATCAGTAATGGGTTCAGGTCTCAGTCTGCTTGTCATGACCCATTGGTACTTCTCAATTCTTTTTTGTCTTATCTCCTCAGTCCTTTTCAGCCTTTCTTCTCTCTTCTTCATGAGAGCCGACATTTCAGCATCCTGAGCTTTCACAAAGCTCTCACCGCCCTTTCTTCCAGCAAGTTCTTTTGGCTCAAGACCAATCTTCTCAGCCTCTTCTCTGACAACCTGAATGAGGGCAGACTTGTTCTGCCTTTCTTCTTCAGCAGCTTTCTTCAACCCTTCTTCCTTTTCTAAATGAGCCGTAATTTGGGCCTCAGTAAGGTGATACATTACTCCATTTATTTCATAAGGGACCCTGACTGGCTCATCAGGGTCTGGCCTTCTTTCAGAGGAAGCAGGCACCAAGATTGTAGGCTCAGGCTCAGTGGTTGTGAGAATGCCTTTGCCTTTGTTTTGGTGAGATGAAGATGAGGTTGTCTCAGGAATCTCCCCCTCAGTGTGAGAAGGAGGTTGTTCAGGTTGTTCTTCAGTGACCTTCTCCCCCTCAACTGTTGCTTGAGTCATGGAGAGAGCAAGAGTTGGAGCGCTCACTGAAGTTGAGGGAGCAGCCTGACCTTTGAAGGCTTGATAAATCTCAGTCCTCATCGATTTGATGTCTGAGGTGTCCTGCTGAAGAGTTGAGACCTTAGCCTCAAGAGAAGCCTGAGAAGCCTCTATTGCTGTCATCCTTGGCCCAAGATTCCAAGCCAAGGAAGAAGAAGATGTAGCCTAAGATGCCAAGTGTGACTCCATAAGACCCAGGGAAGACTTGATGGAGTCCACTATAGAGCTGAGTCCCTGAAGATTGGAGGATTTCAGCATGTTTACCAGCTCAGTCAACTGAGTAGACTGTTGATGGTAGTTCTCAGAAGCCTGAAGAATTTTCTTGTTAAGCTCAGGGTCATCTTTCACTGACTCTTGAATAGTTGCAATGCTCTTGTGTATGTTGGTGAGAGCTTCGTTGAACAGTTTAAGATTCTCATCAAGATTTGTCAGGGAGAAGGAGATAGATGACTTGTGCTCATTAACATCATCATGATATTTCCACTGATTCCTTCAGGTTGACATAATGAACAGCAGCTTCACAGTGTTGGTCAAAAATTTCTTCAGTTAGCCCAGTAAAGAGAGCATTGTTGGCCTTTTGTAGGAACTTGACCAATTGTCTTTCAGTGAGAGAAAGAATGTTGTCATACTTCCTGAGTTCTGGAGGACAGGATGATTCAGAGTCTGAAGAATGATCAGCCTGAGACTCTGTTTCTTCACCATGTGGAGAGGACTGATGCGATTGTTCAGTGGGTTGAGCATCAGTCTCCATATCATCACCGGCCTCATACACTTCTTCCTCACTCTCAATACTGAGCTCTTCATCAGACATAAGAACAGCCTGAAGATCCGCCATCGACTGAATCTGCAACGGGGTTTGGCCAGGTCCTGAACCTTCCATAATAACTGAGTAGGTTTGCTCAGCCAGGTGTTTGGGGTCAGTTCCCGAGAGACTGGATTGGTTGGTGGGTTCCGTATCAGCGGGTGGTTTAAATCCCTCTGAGTCTTTGTCCCCCTTTGCGCCTTCAAGTACTGACGGGTGTTTTTCAGCACTATCATGAAGCATAGTTTGTGATTGTTGATGAACCCCCTTCCCATCAGGGTTGTACTGCCCTTTTAGGGATTCAGGATCCTTGACTCCCTCAGGCACTGATTATGATTTGTCAGTGCCTTCATGGGGATGTGATTGGGTGTGGGTCCCCTTCCCAGTTGAGTAGTGCTGCCCAACCGAGGATTCAAGACCCTTTTCTCCCTCAGGCGCTGATTGTGATTTGTCAGTGCCTTCATCGGGATGTGAGAGGTTAAAGGTTCCTGACCCTACCAACTTGTGTATGTCAGTAGAGCCATGAGGAAACTGAGGTTTGCCCGAGGACACTGAGGATGATTTTTCAGTGACCTCCGTTGGCGTTTATTTTAGGGTCAAGAGGGTCTCAATGATGGGTGTCTCTGAGGTCTTAGCCATTGTTTCCCCTTCTGAGGGTTCTGAGGCAGAAGATCCAAGGGAGAGTGAATTGGGTTTAACCACCTTCTTGGTCCCTGCCTTCTTTTTCTTCTTCTCCTGCTTTTCAGGAGAAGGAATGGGTGAGACAACTTTGTCACCCTGAATGACTACCAGCATGTAGTTAGTCAGGGCGACTGGTTGTACCTCAATAACGCCACTAGTATAATTGGCCTTGTGTAGGACGTCAGGTTTAGAACCTTGAGCGTCAGGCCTCATATAATCAGTGCGAAGTAGGTCCTGAAGCACGCAGGAAATGAATTAGGATAGGACATGTGTCTTTGCCTAGACTTTCCTGAGAGCTTGGACACGAGGTCTCGGAAGATTATTCCTCCAATGTCTATTTTTTACCCTCCAGGAGACTGAACACCATCAATTGTTGTGATTAGTTCAACTGTTCCGTGGAGGATTTGTTGCCTCCCAGGACCTGAATGACAAAAGTCATCAAGATCCTCCAAGCTGGGGGAAACTAAGTTTTAATTATTGGTGCCTTAGCCAATAATGAACCTGGGGCCACCTCAGGTTGTTTGGGGTCATGTGGCCCTAGAAAAAGCAACTCTGCTTTAACTTCTTGGTCAGTGGGGTTGGGCTCAAAATTCACAGCGAAATCAAGGCCAGTGGCTTTGATAAAGGTTTTGTAATCAAGGGAGAGGGTCCTTCTCCCATTCATCACTGTGAATGTTATGACTGAGTCCCTGGTGTCATCAGGGCTTGTTGCCACTGCCATACACCAAAATTCCCTCAAGTAGTCATGATATATGACTGAGGGGGTCATTGTAAATGCCGTAGCAAGAAATCAGTTTTGTAGATACTTAACTACATTCTTGTATGCCCAAAACTTTTGGGGATAGGCAAAATTGCCTACCACATTGTTCTTGGTCAAGTCTACGCCCTCCATTGTGAATTCCACATTTGGGGCGTATGTAATAGCCATAGAAGAAGCCATTTTTGTTGGGAAAGTCTAGGTAATCAATAAATGGTCTGGGTTTCTAATAGCTAAGAACACACACACAAAATTTTTAGTTTTGAAAGAAAAGGGCAAAATTTTGCTTAAGATTTCTAAAAAACGTGTGTGTGTTTCTTGTTTGTGGGGTATTTATAGGGAAGTGAAGTGGAGGGTATTTTAGGCATTTAAGCGGTTATTTTCTCAAAAGATATTATTTTGAAAAACGTTTTGAATAAAAACGTTTGAGATCCGCATTTAATGCCTAACCACCCCACTATCCCTGTTTGGCGCAACTGTCTAGGCAAACAGTTGAGCCGTCTGCAAAAAGTATAACTTGCAGAGCTGAGTCATCACATATCTGTTATGTGATTGGAGAGGCATTAAATGCCAAGTGGGAATGTGGTGGCCCATGAGGTGCATGCCAGAAAGGCAAAAGAACAAATATTCTTATATTAAATAAGAATTCAGTTACTAACCTCGGACATTTACTAACTAGATACTTAGAGCATTTAAGTTAGCATTGAATGTCATCTGAGGGCCCTGAATGACTTTTCATTCAGTGAACCTGTTTATTCAGGACTTGGGTTTAGTCCTGATGGTTCAAGGGTTCAGGAACTTGGGTTTAATTCCTGAGGACTAAAGGTTCAGGAACTTGGGTTTAGTTCCTAAGGTTCAAGATTTCAGGAACTTGGGTTTAGTTCCTGAGGTTCAGTGATTCATTTCACTGAAGAACACATTGAGTCAAGGACCTGGGTTTTCAGAATTTACATTTATTTGGATGGAATCAATCAGTGGACTGATTCTCAATATCCAACATTCCTAGTTCATCTTTCAGTCTTGTGAAAGTTGGTTCATCCAATGGCTTGGTGAATATATCAGCAAGCTGATATTCAGTAGGAATGAAGTGTAATTCTATGTCACCATTCATGACATGGTCCCTGATGAAATGATATCTAATATCAATGTGTTTTGTTCTCTGATGAAGAACAGGGTTGTTTGAGATGGCAATTGCACTTGTGTTATCACAAAAGATGGGAACCATCTTGTACTGAATTCCATAGTCACTGAGTTGACTTTTCATCCAGAGTACATTTGCACAACAACTTGCTGCTGCAACATATTCAGCTTCAGCTGAGGACATGGCAACTGATTGTTGCTTCTTAGTACTCCAACAGACTAGTTTTCCACCAAGAATTTGGCAGGAGCCTGAGGTGCTTTTTTTGTCCACATTACATCCAGCATAGTCAGAGTCTGAGTATCCTTTAAGATCAAGGCCTGAACATTTTGGATAGTATAATCCAAGGTTTGGAGTACCTTTCTGTAACCTCTCGTAATTTTCCCTATGAATAGTAAATGCTAATAAATGATTAACAAATAATTACGTTATTTAATAACCATTTCTATTGGTAACAAAATTTTTTTTTGTTATTCATGCTATACTATTTTAAATCACAACGATAATTGTGATTCACCATTTACCTAGGAACGATGCTTACACATGAAGCTTGATAGTCTAAAAATCGCGAATTTATCTAAAACAATTAACGCTTAATATTTAACGTTTATACGTCTCGTCAATTAACCAAACGTAATCAAATAAATTCCCGAGCTCACAAGTACTCAGTAACAACATTGGGCCTCGACCCAATATCCAATACACACCAAACGGACCCTTATCATTATTATTATTTTTTCCTTGGGCCTAGTCCATCAAACGAGCCTAAACACAAACCAAAACCCATAACCTATATTTTTTTTTCCGAATTACATGTCCAAGGCTCGTTTACTTCGACTCGTTAATTCACAAATTTTCTTAACAACATAATAATGTTTTTACACGACTCGTCTAAGCTCCCAACTAAGAATCGAGTGTGACAAACCTTGTATCATGAATCGATCATTTGCTTGTTTAAAATCCATCAAAGCTCAACCCACGTATCATAGATCGACCGAAACTCAAAACCAATTTTTAATTTATAAAACTTGTTACGTTCGACTCTAAAACCACACCATACGAGTCACACTTGGTCTTAGTCACATTTCTACATTTGCTTGACCCCTTGTGTACACTATCGAGCCACAAAAACCAACATCAAAATCCATTTTGTCTTCTTCCCTTTGGTTGTGAGCGCCGGCCTCTACTTGACTTACGTTGATCAACTTTGAAATATTGATAACCTTAGAATGCACCCAACGATGCCAAGACAAACCACCATAATTTCATTTCGTTTTCTTCCTCTTTGGTCGAACTACACAAGGACGATTCATATACTATGCACCCCTTTGATCTCATCATTTTCACCACCTTGACACTCCATTGACTCATCATTTCACCATTTTGAACCGAGTATGTTTGCATGTATGCGCCCCAAGTTTCCTATATAAGCCATGCATGCCACGAGCCATACAACTACACAAGCATTAAAACACACTTCAAATAAATCCTAGGTCTTTTGCAAGCACTATGATCGGGTATCTTTGACACAAGTTGGAGGTGTTCGAATCAAGCTAAGGGTCACGACATACTTGTTCCTATATCTTTGGTACGTGGAGAATCGAGCTACACATTTCATTTGGCTTAGCTCAGTTCGATATCGTGATACGCCCCACCTTTTGAGGTGAAGTGAGCACACTTTGAACCTTTTCTCACGTTATATATTTTTACCATTTCATTTTATATCGCAAATCATGCTTTACTTGGACGTAATATTTCGTCATTTTAATTAACAATTCATACATTAAACCCGACACCCTAAATGTTTACCATGCTACTTATAGAGAACAACAATCATTCGAACATTATATAAACGTATCAACCTTAAAAATTACACGTTTCTATATCACCTTGAACACATGCGAATTTCATTAAAACACTTGGAATATTTTGGAGCTATTAAAACTGTTTTTCAAACAGCCTAAGTCGCTATGCATATGGCCTTGTATTTCACAAATGATGCGCGTGTGCGTATGCTCTAATTTATACCCACGGTATGTCGTTGTGGTTTTAGCAGTATTCAAGTTTTAAATTTATATTTAGCCGACTTATCAATAACACACACACTTTAACGAGCAGTGTACTCGGTCAGTATGAATATAATGGTAAGTAGAGTGTCGATCACTAAGAGTGAAACGTATTATCTAGTTATCCTAATCAGTATTTTAATATCTTAAGTTAGCTATACAACCTAATCTAACCCAAGGGGGTTCAGCCTGAGAGACTGGCACGGTTTGGTTGCAATTAAATAATAAACTAAACTAATGAGCACGAATCAGCGAGTAGCACACACATACACAGATAAATACTCGAGACAATAAGAAGACATGTCCTGATAGTTAAGTAGCTTGTCACTTGTTTTATTGCTAGTTTTATATGAAGTGTATAGTTCGATGCAACGCACCGAGATTAAGTCCTTTCTCGTTGGCTCTAATCTTATCGGCGAGTAAACCCTTAATGATTACTTATGACTATCCTATTTATCTTTCTTCCTACTTTTCTACAGACGATAGAATGCATAGGCGATCTAATAAATAGGCGAGGGCAGAGGCATGGCGACCCGATCAACGCTCAGCTAGACACAGAGGTTATCAATGCACTAATAAAAGTCACCAAAGACATCAACATATAAACTTTAATTAATGGAAAAGCAGTTTTAAGGGAGTGCAACCTTTCCGTTGTCACATTACACAAGCCACCAATCCTGATGAATTAAAGTTAACTAACACAATAAAACAAAACTACTTAATGAATTAAATACATGCAGGACCTTCTTACAGCTCTTGTATCTTCGTTCAAGGTGTGTCTTGTGCTGCTACTTCGACTGAATTCGGCCTTAGGTTTCTGTGGTCTTCGGTCTTCTAAAACTAGGGCTCCCAAAATTCGTCTGGTCTTGGGGTATTTATAGTTTCTGTCTGAGGGTAAGATACGGCGCATCTAATAAGTAGATGCGGCGCATTGACTTAACTTCGCGTGGGGTCCAAGATTAATATATTGAGGAATATTCGTACACCGCCAGAAGATGCGGCGTAACTCCATTCTCAGATGCGGCGCATGTCCTTGCTGTCTTGGATAATATCTTGTGAAATCTCGATAGTGATGCGCCGTATGTAATAAGTAAGATGCGGCGTATCTGGAGCAGAATGTCTTGATCTTGTACATTTCAGTAGATTCTTAACTTCTTGCTTGTTTTGCTCCATAATTAGTCCAAAATTGCCAAGTTTCACATAATACTTGTTTTTACCTGAGAATTACAAAAGTAAACATTAACGTATCAATTCTCATACATAATATAATAAAACAGGTCAAATAAATAGGATAAATGATGGTAATAAAATGTACTTATTTGAGTTCATCAACAAACTTGACACACAACACATAAATTTTATAGCTCGACTTGATAGTCGAGCTACCAAACTAACGAGTCGTGTATTTCTTTCGACCTAGTAAACTTATCTTGAACCTTGCTAAACCCCAAAGTAAATCGATCTAGAACCGGTATTTCGCAAACCTTAAAAACACGATTGGGCCTTTCGGCCCAGTTCCAATAAAATAAGTTGTTTAAAGCTCTCTGTATAAGCTGATCATGTAAGCTCTCTTGTTATGTTTTTACAAAAATAAAATGAGCCCATAACCAGGCCCATTATTCCTTAAAACCCAATGGATCGAACACCCTTAACGGGCCATGTCTTTAGCTCGTTAAAAGCCCATAAGCTCAAAAATAAGCTCTCGACAAAATAAGCTGTTTATATAAGTTACATAAGCTGTTTTAAACTTATTTATGAAATAAAAATGGTGAACTTTGATTTCTATAAAGATGGGACTTGTTTTGCAAAAGTTTGCTAACCGAGGGACCAAAACTGCCAAGTTTGGAAACTTGGGGTACAAACTGTCATTTTGATATCTTGTGATGAAAACTGTAAATTTAATAACTTTTGGGTATAAAATGTAAATATTAAAATGTTTTAGACTTAAAATGTAATAAAACTTAACCGAGGACTAACGGTGCAAATATTATGCCGTTAGGGTATAAAGTGTAACTTTGTAAAACCCAAAGGTTATTTCTGAAATAACAGATTTTATACTTGTAATAATATTTTACGAACTCAAAACCCGAAACAAATGTGTTTTAGTTCCGCAAGTCGACATTTAATATTACATTTTCTAATAATTATATATATATATATATATATATATATATATATATATATATATATATTATATATATATATATATATATATATATATATATATATATATATACGTAACCACTTAACATTAAACGTATAACATAACTTATCATCAACCAACTTTAATTTATCAACGACGATCTCTTTTGTCAACCAATATACTTCGACAAACGAACGCATGCTCACAAGTTATACTTATACATAACTTTAAGCATTTAACACGCATGTTTTAATGTTACAAATTAATTATCAATCGATAAAACCTTGAACGTTATGATTCGCGATAAACCAAACTTGGACTATCAAACCACTAAAACTTGCCATATATTATTTAGGTCGTGTGTTGAAGCCGTTTCCTTTCGTCG
This sequence comes from Artemisia tridentata subsp. tridentata, assembly GCA_021014915.2. Lineage (NCBI taxonomy): Eukaryota > Viridiplantae > Streptophyta > Magnoliopsida > Asterales > Asteraceae > Artemisia > Artemisia tridentata. The sequence continues at coordinate 161,641,970 of CP139509.1, forward strand.
TTTGAGTTACGATACTACCACCACTACTGTACATCTAAGGTGAGTTCATAGCCCACTCTTAAACTTTTAAACCCTTTTGTGGGGAGATACATGCTACAAACATGAACACAAACTTTTTAGTATGATGTGTCTGATGTTATTATTGCTTAAGTAGCTATTGCCCGAAGTCCCTCTATCATGAACCTTAATCACTTGCGAGTGAACGTAAATAGTGGTGAATAGATCTATTTGGGACTGACAATCCCCGTTTGGGTCTGCTAGGATGAGCCACCCAAACGCACTTTATTTAAACATACTCATAGGTTATTGGCAAAGACCTATCCTGAGGGCCTATATACTTTACATCATTTTGATGCCTGTTAAACGTTGCGTGTCATGAGCTTAATGCAATAACAACTTGATTTTAACTCGTTTAATTGTAATTCGATGCAATTAACACTTATACCTTGTGTTCAATTATTAAACTTAAACCTATGAATATCACTCAACTTTTGTTGACTTTTAGCATGTTATCTCAGGTAACTAAAAGCTGGAACTCAAGGCACGTAGTGGGCACTAAACCCGGCACAGGTGTTAAATAAATGTTTTATCATTCAAGTTTAAATGAACATGTTAAACTATGAAACATCTTTGTATCTCAATGCTTGTATTTTGAATGATAAAATTTAAAACGTCTCTTTTAAGTCGTTTTCTATGGTTATGACTACGATCCACTAAGTAATACCCCATTAAGTCTTCCGCTGTTGATATCCGAATTTAGGGGGTGTTACAGATTGGCATCAGAGCTCATGGTTATAGAGAACCAGATGTATTTAAACATTGGACTATAACTACATTTTTAAAACGGACCATTTTAAAAGATAACCACCTTATGCCCTCCGTGCCTACACACTTCCAACATTTTAAGAATGTTGCTTACTATATGAGTTCTTAACAAAGTTTAACATATTTATGATTATGTTAATAGCTTACATTTACTATTCGGGATTATTACAGTACTATGTCTTCAGATCCCCATCCTATCGCTGTATCGTCTGATTCAGAGAATGAGGATCCTATGCCTTTCACTTCAGACTTTGCTCCGGCAGCTATACCGATGTCACCTGCTACTGACCGGTACATGGAAAGCCAGCAATTTCTACCGGCATCCGACATGGAGACTTCTCCTCCAGCATCACCAATCCCATCACCTGGTCCGATTCTCCAGCGTAGATGAGTGCGACAACTCCAGCCATATGAGCCAGAACCCTTTGGGCAACTTTATCGACGCCCCGGAGAAGGTCATGTTCGCAAGCACACTCTCCGAAAACGGGTACGTGCACCACCAGCTCTGATCATACCACCACCAGCCCCACTCATACCAACTTCGGCTCCAGTGATATCACCACCCCCAGCTCCTAATCATTCCAGGACACCACCACTTACACCACTATCTTCAGTTCCACCACCTACTATCTTCTATCACCAGACCACCATTGTTCCATTACCATCCTCTACTCCACCACATGCTTCTCCACCATCAGCTACTCTCAGTGAGCCTCTGCTACCTTGCAAGAGAACACATCGCTTGGTTCCATCTTCATCGGACCCCTATGTCTAGGTCATAACTGAGGCCGCAGCTCGCACTGGGACCCGCAAGAGGGTCGATGCCCGCCGATGGTCTTTCTTGCTACCGATCATCCGTTACTGGAGATCCCAGGAGGGAGCCCCGAGAGCTACGGAACTAGGAGAGAGTTCGGCTACTGCTGCTTTGAGGATCCTTCCGGTTACCGGAGATCCCCTCCATCACACCCTACCTCTACTGGCAGCCAGATTAGTTCGACATGAGGATCGTCTTGACCACATTGTAGACATTCTTGATGACTTACCACTCGAGCAGGTTGAGACTCTTTGGGAAGAGGTGGAAAACCTCGTGATAGGCCAGTTGGCAATGGAGACAGTTTTCGATCAAGTAGGTACTAGTCTGGAGGAAGCCATTGAGACTATTTCTATACTAGGAGAGGCCACTACTTCGATGCAGACAGTGATTGAGACACTAGACTTTGAGCTTGACCGAGTTAGCTCTCAGGTTCTGATTCTTAGACTTATGATTGAGGATTCCCAGGCTAGGGAAAGAGCTCGAGACCAGACAGTGGAGACCTTGATGGCTGTGATTGCAGATCTTCAGCGCCGCCTAGATGGTGCGCCAGGAGGACCATAGATCAGGGATGTGTCAGTATAGCTAAGAGATATCTTAGCCTACCAATGTTGTTTAATAAAGAATTTTATCCATTATGTTTGTAAAACAAATCAACAATTATTATGTTGATTTATATGCTTGATTTATGATTCATGTTGTTTAATTCATATGCATTAGTTCGCCCATAAAGCTCGGAAAGTTGTCAACATTCAAATTTTGTTCCATGTGTGTTGATTTATTAGATACGTGTGTCTCGTTGGTATTGCTACTCGTTAATATATACCGATTATCATTCCCATAACTTCAGTCGTGTGGTTATAATTAATGTCAATATTATTATAACTCATTTAGATTATTCAATCTATTATTTAATCCTAGAGTTGCTATACAATAATAACGAATTTCATCTAAACTGCTCGTTTGGTATAATTAATAGAATTATGGCACGTACAGTTATACACTAACAGCAATATTGAACTTAAGAGTACTCTACCTGATGATTCAGACTTATCACGATTTTAAGTATATATGACGTGTTAATAATTACATGTCTTGGCTCTAACTAGGCGAGAACCTAATGACTCGTCTAACCTATTTATTAAGACCTAACCAAAGGAGAAGGTGCATGCAACCCAAGCATGCTACTACAAAGGTTTCATGCAAATAAAGTCCAACATCAACTATACTTAAAGGAAGCATATAAGGAGTGATGATCATTCTCCGAGTCACTGACTACAAGATAATCTGAGAACAAAGTGTTAATACAATAAACAAAACTACTTACAGGGAAGTTGAATAATGCAGGAACTTCACTTTACAGCTACTTGGAACTCTCATGCAAGATGCTTTGTCATGGTGGAATGCTACTGTCAAAGCCATGGGAATGACAGCAGCCTACCAGCTCACTTGGGCTGAGTTTAAGACCAAGATACTGAAGAAATACTGTCCCCGTTCTGAACTAAGAAAATTGGAAGATGAATTCCATCAATTGGTAGTGAAATGGGGTTGACCTTAAAACATACAACTGGAGATTCCAAGAGCTTAAAATACTATGTCCTACTGTTGTACCAAATTTCGAAAAAGAACTGGAGAAGTATGTCGAAGGGCTTCCCCGTAGTATTGAGGGAAATGTCACTTCATCGAACCCGCCAACTCTGGAGGCAGCCATGGAACTTGCTCAAAAACTACTGGACCGAGAGGTCAAATGCAACAATGAGCTCAAGAGGAAGCTCGATGACAAAAGGACCACTCACCACAACAGTAACAACAACCACCGCAACAACAACTTCAAAAACAACAACCATAGAAACAATAACCCGTACCATCAAAACCGAAACAATCGTCACCATCAACAAAACCAAAGACAGGAAACCGCCAGGGCCTATGCTGCTACTGAAGGCAGAGAATACCAAGGTCAGAAACCCCAGTGTAACAGATGCAAACTATACCACAATGGGCCTTGCACAACCAAATGTGTGAAATGCCAGAAAGTGGGTCATCAGATAAAGGATTGCAGGAATCCCGCTACTGGTAGCAACCTACAGCCTGTAACTCCAACTTGCTACTCCTGCGGAGAAGTAGGTCACTTCAAGAACCGCTGTCCGAAAGGAAATGGGCAGCAAAACAACGCTCGAGGAAGAGAGTATGTGCTAAAGGAGGAAGATGCCCCACTGAACCCTGACGTTGTTACGGGTACGTTCTTACTCAATCAACATAGTGCTAGAGTATTATTTGATTCTGGAGCAGATAGAAGTTTTGTGTCAACTACGTTTGCTCCTTTGCTTAACATTACCCCTCCAAACTGAACACCACTTTTGAAATTGAAATGGCGGACGGAAACTTAATTGGCACCAACACCGTAATTCGCGGTTGCACCATAATCCTACAAGACAACCCTTTTCCCATCGACCTCATGCCTATTCAGCTCGGTAGTTTTGACGTAGTCATTGGTATGGATTGGTTATCCAAACACCGCGCTAGAATACTCTGTGACGAGAAAGCCGTGCATATCCCACGTAATGGTGAAACTCTTATTGTCCATGGTGACAAAAATAAAACGCGATACGGTATTATCTCATATATCAGATTGGTGAAATACATGAATGAAGGATGCCAAGCATTCATGGTTCATGTAACGGAAAATAAATCGAAAGATAAGCAAGTTGAAGACGTTCCGATCGTTAAGGAGTTCCCAGAAGTATTCCCCGAAGATTTACTTGGTCTTCCACCTTCCCGTTAAGTAGAATTCCAGATTGAACTAGTGCCTGGAGCGGCACCTGTGGCGAAAGCACCTTATAGGTTAGCGCCGTCTGAGATGAAGGAATTGTCAGAGCAATTGAAAGAGTTGTCTGATAAAGGTTTTATCCGACCCAGCTCATCACCTTGGGGAGCTCCGGTCCTATTCGTTAAGAAGAAGGACGGATCTTTCCGAATGTGTATTGATTACCGGGAATTGAACAAACTCACTGTAAAGAATCGTTATCCACTACCTAGGATCGATGACTTGTTTGACCAATTACAAGGATCGAGTGTATACTCGAAGATCGACCTAAGGTCAGGGTACCATCAGTTAAGAGTTCGAGAGGAGGATATTCCCAAGACAGCTTTTAGGACGCGTTATGGACATTATGAATTCCAAGTAATGCCATTTGGTCTAACTAATGCCCCTGCAGTGTTCATGGACTTGATGAACCGAGTGTGCAAACCATACCTGGATAAATTCGTGATAGTATTCATAGACAATATCCTAATCTACTCACGCAACGAGAAGGAACATGCTGAACATTTGAAGATTATTTTAGAGTTACTCAAAAAGGAACAATTGTATGCCAAGTTCTCCAAACGCGACTTTTGGATTCGAACTGTACAATTCCTTGGGCATATTATCAACAGTCAAGGCATTCATGTAGATCCTGCAAAGATTGAGGCCGTCAAAGGTTGGGCATCTCCTACAAACCCCACAGAGATACGCCAATTTTTGGGTCTTGCCGGTTACTACAGAAGATTTATTGAAGGTTTTTCAAAAATCTCAAAGCCATTGACCGAATTAACTCAGAAGAACAAGAAGTATATCTGGGAAAAAGAGGAGGAATCAGCCTTCCAACTGTTAAAGAAAAAGCTTTGTGAAGCACCAATATTAGCACTACCTGAAGGAAGTGAAGACTTCGTGGTATATTGCGATGCCTCATATCATGGTTTGGGAGCTGTGCTGATGCAACGAAGCAAAGTGATAGCTTATGCCTCAAGACAACTCAAAACGCGTGAAGCAAACTACACGACTCATGATTTGGAGTTAGGAGCAGTAGTATTCGTTCTTAAGTTATGGAGACATTACCTGTATGGCACCAAGTGCACAGTATTCACCGACCACAAAAGTCTTCAGCATATCTTAGATCAGAAAGAACTGAACATGAGACAACGTCGCTGGTTAGAGCTACTTAGCGATTATGATTGTGAAATCCGTTATCACCCAGGAAAAGCCAACGTTGTGGCAGATGCATTAAGCCGGAAGGAACGACTGAAACCTCTCAGAGTCAGATCGTTAGGAATGACCATTTGTTCGCCCCTTCCCTCACAAATACTCATCGCTCAATCCGAGGCTCTTAAGGAAGAGAACCGACCTGGTGAAAAGATCCACGGTATGCCAGAAAATAAGAATGGCTTTGTGCAAAGAGCAGAAGGGATGCTCTGTTTCAAGGAAAGAAGTTGGGTTCCTCTATACGGAGGTATACGTGATCTCATTATGAATGAGTCTCACAAATCCAAGTACTCCATTCATCCAGGTTACGACAAAATGTATCAAGATCTCAAGAAACTTTACTGGTGGCCAAACATGAAGGCCGACATCGCCGAGTATGTCGGGAAATGTTTGACCTGTTCAAGAGTAAAAGCAGAATATCAAAAGCCGTCAGGATTACTCATACAACCCGAAATTCCTATATGGAAATGGGAACGTATTACAATGGACTTTATCACCAAGCTACCTAAGACATCAACTGGATTGGACACCATCTGGGTCATCGTTGATCGTCTCACCAAATCCGCTCACTTCTTAGCAATCAAAGAAACTGACGAAATGGACACACTCGCAAAGCTATATCTAAAAGAAATAGTTTCACGGCATGGAGTGCCGATTTCAATCATCTCAGATCGTGATAGTCGTTTCACATCTCATTTTTGGAAGTCTTTGCAAAAAGCCTTGGGAACCAAACTGGATATGAGTACAGCATATCACCCACAAACCGATGGATAAAGCGAAAGGACAATCCAAACCTTAGAAGACATGCTCCGAGCATGTGTTATTGATTTCGGAAAAGGTTGGGACAGACACTTACCTTTAGCAGAGTTCTCCTACAACAACAGCTACCACGCTAGCATTAAGGCAACACCATTCGAAGCACTTTACGGTCGAAAGTGCAGATCGCCTGTTTGTTGGACCGAAGTCGGAGATGTACAACTCACCGGACCCGATCTCATTCATGAGACAACAGATAAGATAGTCAAGATTAAGCAACGACTGCAAGCTGCAAGGGATAGACAGAAGAGCTACGCCGATGTGAGGCGAAAACCTATGGAATTCCAGGTTTGAGACAAGGTCATGTTGAAAGTGTCCCCCTGGAAGGGAATGGTACGTTTCGGAAAACGTGGAAAACTTAACCCTAGATACATTGGTCCATTCAAAATCCTAGAAAGGATAGGACCAGTGGCTTACAAGCTCGAACTACCAGAGGAACTTAGTCGAGTTCACGACACCTTTCACATATCGAATCTTAAGATGTGTTTGTCAGATGAATCTCTTGTAATTCCTTTGAAAGAGATTCGGCTCGACGACAAACTTGTCTTTAAAGAAGAACCCGTGGAAATCATGGACAGGGAGATCAACCAACTAAACAGAACCGCATCCCCATTGTCAAAGTCCGATGGAACTCTAAACGAGGACCGGAATATACTTGGGAACGCGAGGACCAGATTCGCGCCAAATACCCACACCTATTTTCATAGACACTCCTATCAACTATCTTAGACTAGAATTCCGGGACGGAATTCAGTGTAAGTGGTATGTACTGTAACCTCTCGTAATTTTCCCTATGAATAGTAAATGCTAATAAATGATTAACAAATCATTACGTTATTTAATAACCATTTCTACTAGTAACAAATTTTTTTTTTGTTATTCATGCTATACTATTTTAAATCACAACGATAATTGTGATTCACCATTTACCTAGGAACGATGCTTACACACGAACCTTGATAGTCTAAAAATCGCGAATTTATCTAAAACAATTAACGCTTAATATTTAACGTTTATACGTCTCGTCAATTAACCAAACGTGATCAAATAAATTCCCGAGCTCACAAGTACTCAGTAACGACATTGGGCCTCGACCCAATATCCAATACACACCAAACGGACCCTTATCATTATTATTATTTTTTTTCCTTGGGCCTAGTCCATCAAACGAGCCCAAACACAAACCAAAGCCCATAACCTATATTTTTTTTTTCGAATTACATGTCCAAGGCTCGTTTACTTCGACTCGCTAATTCACAAATTTTCTTAACAACGTAATAATGCTTTTACACGACTCGTCTAAGCTCCCAACTAAGAATCGAGTGTGACAAACCTTGTATCATGAATTGATCATTTGCTTGTTTAAAATCCATCAAAGCTCAACCCACGTATCATAGATCGACCGAAACTCAAAACCAATTTTTAATTTATAAAACTTGTTAAGTTCGACTCTAAAACCACACCATACGAGTCACAATTGGTCTTAGTCACATTTCTACATTTGCTTGACCCCTTGTGTACACTATCGAGCCACAAAAACCAACATCAAAATCCATTTTATCTTCTTCCCTTTGGTTGTGAGCGCCGGCCAAACATACCACAAACCACCATCATTTGAGCCACTTACACACTCTAACATAACATGCAAACTCTTACACCTCCTCTACTTGACTTACGTTGATCAACTTTGAAATATTGATAACCTTATAATGCACCCAACAATGCCAAGACAAACCACCATAATTTCATTTCGTTTTCTTTCTCTTTGGTCGAACTACACAAGGACGATTCATATACTATGCACCCCTTTGATCTCATCATTTTCACCACCTTGACACTCCATTGACTCATCATTTCACCATTTTGAACCGAGTATGTTTGCATGTATGCGCCCCAAGTTTCCTATATAAGCCATGCATGCCACGAGCCATACAACTACACAAGCATTAAAACACACTTCAAATAAATCCTAGGTCTTTTGCAAGCACTATGATCGGATAGCTTTGACACAAGTTGGAGGTGTTCGAATCAAGCTAAGGGTCACGACATACTTGTTCCTATATCTTTGGTACGTGGAGAATCGAGCTACACATTTCCTTTTGCTTAGCTCAGTTCGATATCGTGATACGCCCCACCTTTTGAGGTGAAGTGAGCACACTTTGAACCTTTTCTCACGTTATATATTTTTATGATTTCATTTTATATCGCAAATCATGCTTTACTTGGACGTAATATTTCGTCATTTTAATTAACAATTCATACATTAAACCCGACACCCTAAATGTTTACCATGCTACTTATCGAGAACAACAATCATTCGAACATTATATAAACGTATCAACCTTAAAAATCACACGTTTCTATGTCACCTTGAACACATGCGAATTTCATTAAAACACTTGGAATATTTTGGAGCTATTAAAACTGTTTTTCAAACAGCCTAAGTCGCTATGCATATGGCCTTGTATTTCACAAACTTGACACACAACACATAAATTTTATAGCTCGACTTGATAGTCGAGCTACCAAACTAACGAGTCGTGTATTTCTTTCGACCTAGTAAACTTATCTTGAACCTTTTTAAACCCCAAAGTAAATCGATCTAGAACCGGTATTTCGCAAACCTTAAAAACACGATTGGGCCTTTCGGCCCAGTTCCAATAAAATAAGCTGTTTATAAGCTCTCTGTATAAGCTGATCATATAAGCTCTCTTGTTATGTTTTTACAACAATAAAATGAGCCCATAACCAGGCCCATTATTCCTTAAAACCCAATGGATCGAACACCCTTAACGGGCCATGTCTTTAGCTCGTTAAAAGCCCATAAGCTCAAAAATAAGCTCTCGACAAAATAAGCTGTTTATATAAGTTACATAAGCTGTTTTAAACTTATTTATGAAATAAAAATGGTGAACTTTGATTTCTATAAAGATGGGACTTGTTTTGCAAAAGTTTGCTAACCGAGGGACCAAAACTGCCAAGTTTGGAAACTTGGGGTACAAACTGTCATTTTGATATCTTGTGATGAAAACTGTAAATTTAATAACTTTTGGGTATAAAATGTAAATATTAAAATGTTTTAGACTTAAAATGTAATAAAACTTAACCGAGGACTAACGGTGCAAATATTATGCCGTTAGGGTATAAAGTGTAACTTTGTAAAACCCAAAGGTTATTTCTGAAATAACAGATTTTATACTTGTAATAATATTTTACGAACTCAAAACCCGAAACAAATGTGTTTTAGTTCCGCAAGTCGACATTTAATATTACATTTTCTAATAATTATATATATATATATATATATATATATATATATATATATATATATATATATATATATATATATATATATATATATATACGTAACCACTTAACATTAAACGTATAACATAACTTATCATCAACCAACTTTAATTTATCAACGACGATCTCTTTTGTCAACCAATATACTTCGACAAACGAACGCATGCTCAAGAGTTATACTTATACATAACTTTAAGCATTTAACATGCATGTTTTAATGTTACAAATTAATTATCAATCGATAAAACCTTGAACGTTATGATTCGCGATAAACGAAACTTGAACTATCAAACCACTAAAACTTGCCATATATTATTTAGGTCGTGTGTTGAAGCCGTTTCCTTTCGTCGTTTGAGTTACGATACTACCACCACTACTGTACATCTAAGGTGAGTTCATAGCCCACTCTTAAACTTTTAAACCCTTTTGTGGGGAGATACATGCTACAAACATGAACACAAACTTTTTAGTATGCTGTGTCTGATGTTATTATTGCTTAAGTAGCTATTGCCAGAAGTCCCTCTATCATGAACCTTAATCACTTGCGAGTGAACGTAAATAGTGGTGAATAGATCTATTTGGGACTGACAATCCCCGTTTGGGTCTGCTAGGATGAGCCACCCAAACGCACTTTATTTAAACATACTCATAGGTTATTGGCAAAGACCTATCCCGAGGGCCTATATACTTTACATCATTTTGATGCCTGTTAAACGTTGCGTGTCATGAGCTTAATGCAATAACAACTTGATTTTAACTCGTTTAATTGTAATTCGATGCAATTAACACTTATACCTTGTGTTCAATTATTAAACTTAAACCTATGAATATCACTCAACTTTTGTTGACTTTTAGCATGTTATCTCAGGTAACTAAAAGCTGGAACTCAAGGCACGGAGTGGGCACTAAACCCGGCACGGGTGTTAAATAAATGTTTTATCATTCAAGTTTAAATAAACATGTTAAACTATGAAACATCTTTGTATCTCAATGCTTGTATTTCGAATGATAAAATTTAAAACGTCTCTTTTAAGTCGTTTTCTATGGTTATGACTACGATCCACTAAGTAATACCCCATTAAGTCTTCCGCTGTTGATATCCGAATTTAGGGGGTGTTACACTTTCAGGTACCTGAATATTCTTTTCACAGCAGTGATATGAGATTCTCTTGGGTCAGATTGATATCTGGCACACAAACAGACTGAGAATTGGATATCAGGCCTTGATGCAAGTAGATACATCAGTGATCCTATCATTTCTCTAAAAAGAGTTTGATTCACTGATTTTCCAGTAAGATCAGGACCAAGGTTGTCTGGGGGTACCATTGGAGTCTTGACTGAGGCACAGTCACTGAGCTCATACTTCTTTAGTAGGCTTCTGGCATACTTCTCTTGACTGATAGAGGTTCCTTTATCAGTCTGCTTGATTTGCAGACCAAGGAAGTAAGTCAGTTCTCCCATCATGCTCATTTCAAATTTCTTTGCCATAAGTTTTTCAAACTGTTTGCAAAGTTTATAACTTGTTGAGCCAAAGATGATGTCATCAACATACACTTGTACAAGTATGACATTATTATTTGTCTTGTAGATAAACAGTGTGTTGTCTATCTTGCCTCTGACAAATTTATTTTGGATCAGGAAGGCTGAAAGAGTTTCATACCATGCCCTGGGAGCTTGTTTCAGTCCATAAAGGGCTTTGTTAAGCTTGCAGACATAGTCTGGAAACTCATGGCTTTCAAATCCAGGAGGTTGCTGAACATAAACTTCTTCTTTCAGTGAACCATTTAAGAATGCACTTTTAACATCCATTTGGTACACCTTGAAGTTCATGTATGTAGCAAAAGCAAGGAAGATCCTGATGGCTTCCATCTTTGCTACTGGTGCAAATGTTTCTTCATAGTCAATGCCTTCTTGTTGATTATAGCCTTTGGCTACAAGTCTAGCTTTGTTTTTAATGACTATGCCATTTTCATCAGATTTGTTTTTGAATACCCATTTCATGTCAATGACTGAAACATCTTCAGGACACTTAACCAAGGTCATTACCTTGTTTCTGTCAAATTGTTCCAGTTCATCATGCATGGCCTGAACCCAACTTGGGTGATTAAGTGCTTCCTTGACACTTTTAGGTTCAATTGTGGAAATGAAATCCACAAATAGGAATTCATTGGCTGAGGCTGCTCTCAGTTGTGCAACCATGCTTCTTGTAAGCATGCCTTCAGTAGGCTCACCAATTATATTGACAAGTTCTATATCCTGAGACCTAGTCCAACTGTCCTGAGGTCTTGGAAACTGATTAGAACTTGTAGATGCCTGATGGGTAGGATTAGGATCAGACACATGATGATTTTCAACATCATGAGTGTCTGAGTGAGTTGACTCATCACTGTGATTGTTTGGTTCCTGAGCACTTTGTTCAGACTGAATGATTTCATCAGTACTTCTTTGTGCTTCAACAAACTCAGTGATGGTTGGGTAAGGAAGGTTGTGGGGAATGATGTAATAGGAGATGTCAGCATTTGCTTGGTACTGAGTGGAAGGACCATTTTCAGGATGATGTTCATCAGGAGGGTATCTTGATGATTCATCAATACCTATCTCTTCCACTGAGTTGTTAGAGACATTGATTGCATCAGTGCTCTCATCAAAGGTAACATGAAATGTTTCCTCAGTATGCTGTCTCCTAGTGTTGAACACCCTGAAGGCCTTTGAGACAAGGGAGTATCCAAGGAAGTATCCATCATCAGCTTTGGCATCAAATTTTCCTAAGTGATCCTTGTGATTATGAATAAACACAGGACACCCAAAGACATGAAAGTAGCTGATGTCAGGGATCCTTCCCTTGAATAACTCATAAGGAGTTTTTCTATGTCTCTTGACAATGATGGATCTGTTTTGTGTGTAACAGGCAGTCTTTACTGCTTCAGTCCAGAAGTGTTTGGAAAGGACTGATCCATTTAGCATTGTCCTGGCTGCTTCAATGAGGGTTCTATTCTTCCTTTCAGCCACACCATTTTGTTCAGGTGTGTAAGGTGAGGAAATTTTTTGGGAAATTCCTTTCTTATCACAGAAACATTCAAGTTCATAATTTTTGAACTCTGTTCCATTGTCAGTTCTAATCTGTTTGACTTTGATGTCATTTTGATTTTCAATATTCCTGACAAAGGACATGATTGTTTCAGCTGCCTGACTCTTTTTTATCAGGAAGTATACCCAAGTGTATCTTGAGTATTCATCCACAATGACCAGAGTATACTTCTCATGGTTAATGGATCTAGGACTGATTGGTCCAAATAGATCCATATGGAGAAGATGTAGGTAGTTCCTGATGAAAAAGTTGATTTTGGTTTTAAAGGATGCTCTGTGATGTTTACCTTTTTCACAAGCTGAGCATGGTTTATCCTTTGAAAACACAAGAGATGGTAAGCCAAGGACCTTGTTTTGTTTCACAAGGTTGTTTATGTTTTTGAAGTTCAGGTGGGAGAGTCTCTTATGCCAAAGCCAGTTGAGAGTATTAGTGGCCTTGGTAAAGAGACAAATTCCATTCTAATTCAGACTGAACATGTCCAACACATAAACATCATGTCTTCTTGGTGCAACAAGGACAACTTCCTTATTAGCATTGAAGATGATTCCTTGTTTATCATCAAACTGAACTATGTATTTAGCATCACATAGTTGACTGACACTGATCAAATTGTATTTAAGACCATTTACATAAGCTATCCTAGTAAAGACTATACCATTGCAGTTTACTGAACCATAACCTTCAGTGAGACATGATGAGTTATCAGCAAATATCACTTTGGGTCCTGATTCATCAACATACTTGTGCAGATACTCCTTCACACAAGTCATGCTCCTTGAACATCCACTATCTAGATGCCAAACAGGATCTCTGGCATGTTTCTGCACAAATGGTAAACTGGGTTAGTTCTTTCTATGACTCCACTTCTTGGAGGGCTTAGCTTTGGGGGTCTTTTTAACATTTACAATTGATTTATGGTCAGTGGTGGAGTGGACTGAGCTACTACAAATTATGCATTTGATTGCAGATGTAGACTCAGTAGACTGAGAGGCTGACTTTGTCATACCTCTTCTGGCCTGAATGACCTTATCACGTCCTGAGGTGTCATGAGTGGGACCTCCACTATTTTCACAACAATTGTCAATTTGACAATCCTTAGGATGGTGGTCATTGAACCCACAGTAGGGGCAAGGTGCAAAAGGCTTGTCCTTTTATTTCTGTTTCTGTTTAGAATCAGAAGGGTAGTTTAAAGACTGAGCTTTAAGGCCTGCCATCTTTGATGTGACTGAGTGTGTTTTGTGATCAGAGATCCTGTGATCATCCTTTTTGCAAATCATGCAATAAAGGATTCTATAGCAATCATAAGTGAAATGATTGGTATAGTTACACATCTCACATCTTTTTAGGGGTTTGGTGCTTGAGGAAGCTGGTTTTTGTTCCTTCTTCTTGGATTGAGAAGGTTTCTCAGAAGATGCAATCTTCTCACCCAGCTTCCTGACCATTTCAGCCAACTAATCAAATTTTGAGTCAGGGCTTTGGGTTATTACTTCAGAAGGGACTGAAGTTGATGAGTCATCAGTATTTACTAAGACATCAAGGGTTGGTCTTTTCAGGATTGTTTTTCCCATTCCTGACCTCTCCTTTGGAGAGTGTTGGGAGTAGACCATTTGTGGGAGGCCTGAGTTTGGTGCAGCACCCTGAAGGGTATTCAGTGGAGGGAGTGGTGGATATGAATCTGATTCAGGCTCATTTACCAACTCAGTACTACTGAGTTGGTCTGAGAGTCCAAGCATATTTTTCAAAGCCTGACTTTCAAAAAGCAAGATTTTTCCAGTTTCAAAGTTTGGTAACTTACTGACTGGTTTGTCCCTGACTATCCAGTCATTTAACTTGGGTAGCATTTCTTGCTCAAATGATATGCCAGCTGGAACAAAGGTCAATTCACTGGGACTCACATTGGGGTTAACCATGAGATGGTCAATTCCTATTGTTTTCCTGGGGATTAAACCCACAGTATCAAAGACCTTGGGGTTCTTTTTGGTCCAGCCTTGGATGACAGCCTTTTCTTTGTTAAGTTCAGTTTGTAGGGCCTGGTTTTGTTTCAAAATTTCAGTGTTCTGAATTTGTAGAGTAATTGTTTCTAATTTGGCTTGCATCAGTACAAGCAATTCATCTCTACATTTATTCAATTCTGACACTATATTGTTATATTTTGAAAACAGGTTAAGCCTTTGTTCCTCAACAAACTTAAGATCTACACAAATATAATCCATGTAAGACTGCCAATCAGAATTATCATCCATAGAAAGTAAAGTGTTTATCTTCTTCATGGTGATGTTTACCCACTCTCCATTCCTTGAATGGCTTTTCCCAACAGCCACCTGATCATCTTTAGAGAGTGCCATCAGTGCACTCACTCTAATTTCCTCATCTGAGGAGACCTCTTCTTCATCCCAATCATAAGCTTCAGCTACTAAAACCTTGTTCTTTGTCTGAACAGGTTTGGATGTTTGAGCAGCCTGAGACATAGAGGGATTAGTTTCAAGAAGTGCAAGTTTAGCCTTATTTTTTCTATATTTTGCTTCAAAGTCTTTTTGACCCTTGTTTTGAAATTGTTGGGTCGACTAAAACATTCTAGGTTGAAACTTGCTAGTTCCTGAGGAACTGTTTCCTGAAAATTTGTAAGAGGGTTCTGAGATGGTTTTAGAATAACAGTCCCTAGCAAAATGACCCTTTTTACCACAATTAAAACATTCAGTGGTTTCATTTGCTTTTCCTTTTGAAAAGTTGGACTGGTTTCTTTTGATGAAACGTTTTGAACTAGCAAGGAGTGCCCTCTCTTGGAATTCCAAGTTTAAATCTTTTAGGTACTCATCACTAGTCCTTTCATCAATTTCATCCTCAGAATCCTCTTGAAAGTCCTGCACAACACCATTAGTATAAAAAGCAGTTGATATGGGTGTGGTGGTCAAGGCCTTTTTGGACTCAAGAGCTTTTGAGTCAGGGTATCGCCTTGAGATTAAGTTGTCTTCATAGACAAACTTCCCATAGATCTCAGGGAGCTCAAGAGTCTGAACGTGATTAGCATTCCTCAGGCCTTGTGAGAAGTTTAGCCACTTCTCAGGGAGACTGTTGACAAAGCCAACATTTGTCTCATGCTTAGACAACACAACACCATCATTTGATAGTTCGTTTATCAAAGTCTTGTATCTGGTATAAGTCTGAGAGAGACTTTCAGAGTCTTTTGCCATGAAAGTATTATACTTAAGTTTCAGGTCCATGACCCTGTTTTCCTTGGTATCTGAGGTACCCTCAAAGCTATTGATCAAGTCATCCCAAGTTTGCTTGGCTGTTGAATAGTTGATGACTGATTCCATTATATCGTCAGGAAGACAAGATATAATGATGTTTTTCAAGCGTTGGTCTTGATTGACCACCCTCCTCTCATCAATGGTCCATTGAGCCTCAGGCTTGTTTAGCCCTTCAGCAGTCTTTGGTACATAGGGACCATCTTTGACACAAGAGATGTAGTATGGTTCCATACCATTCAAGTAGCAAAGCATTCGCTTTTTCCACTTGCTAAATTTACCAGCTTCAAGTCGTGGGGCAACAGCTGAAAAGCTTCCACCCTTTTTGTCGACTAGTTGGGGCACATTTAAATCAGTCATAGTAGGATCTTGGTTTTAAAAACCTTGAGCACTCTTGGTTAATTTTAAAGATTTTATAAACCAGAGGCTCTGATACCACTTGTTGTTCCCTTAACACGCTTAGAGTTAACTATAAAGTTAATCTATTTGTGTTTATGACTAATACAATGTATTGATTAATTCTAACAGTTAATGAAACGTAAATATAAAAACACAAAGTATTTTCAACGTTTAAATTCTTATTAGAAATGAATCAAAGAATCTATTACCCAAGTGTTTTGCGGAACAAACACTTGGGATTGAATAGACAAGGTATGGTGTCTCCTATCTAAACTCAAGCAATGCTTAAGTGGTAACAAATTCGACCCACTGAGCTATCTCAGGGATTGGTTACTCTTTGTAGGAGAAAAGGGGTATTGTGAAAGTCTAAGCTTTAATTGCACAAAAATACCTAACCCTCTTTTCTCCATCTGTTTGTTATTTATAGGCAAACATGTTAAGAGTACTGAAAGACTAAAAATACATAAACAATGGGAAGGCGTGTCTGACAACTACAACAGTAGTTGTCATTTCCAAGAACCAATAGGATTGAGCCAAAAAGTCTTCGAGTGTCAGACCTGACACTTCTTCAACTTTTAGCCACTTGAGGGATGGTTTGTTCTGACCCCGATAAGACTTGTTCTTATCTTCTTCAAACCTTCCCGCTCAATCCAACCTTTCTTTTAGGCTTCATGGTTCTTCAGTCATTTGCCTTCAGTCTTTAGTCTTCAGTTATTGTTGTTGAGGAGACTGGGGTTAAGTGAGCTCTTGTCTGACGCTCGCTAATCCCATTACCTTCTTCTTCATCTCAAGTAACACTTCAGGGAGAACCGCCTTCCTGAATTGGTGAGTCTTTCTTCTTAGACTCGTCCTGAGCATCTTGAAGGTAACTCACTGAGTGACTGTTCACTCAGTGACTTAGAATGTTTTCGGTTTAATTAACACTTAGCTTAATTTGTATTCAAATCCTGTTTTAACGACTCTTGGGTACTGAAGGACCCAACAATAGAATATATACTTAGCTTCATTTTAGAATAAAATAGGCATTGACACTTATACATTTTATACTCCGTATTATGTACATGATTAATAATAAAATTTAATTACTTTTTCTTTATAATGGTGGAAAAAAATCATATAGAGAAAATACATTTATGTTGAACGGCAAATGGAGAGAATTTATTAAAATGACTACCTAACAAGATACCAGAAGAAGACAAATAACATAGATTTGCCTTTTCTTAACGACAAATATATCAGTAAAAGCTAACAAGAAGCTAGAGCATGAACACCTGGAGGACATGCCCAAAAGAAGAACACGTAGAAGATTTACACAACGCATAACTTAAATGACATTATCATGCAGTCGCAGCTGACGAACTTAAGAAAACCAAAAATGCACCTTAACAACCAGAAAAAAAGATAAAATTAAAGTACTAGTTAAACGCTAAACTACTCCTTAAAATGATATACATAACTTCACTAGCTAGCATTTTAAATAGTGAGGTATTAAAATCAAAAATTGTAATGATATACAACCCATCCATTGTAATTAAATTGTTTACAATGAAAATCAGAAAATGAAAAAGCTAGTAGATCATGCAAAATGCGATTTTTTTTTTAATGACGTGGTAAATATGTATATCTTTGTAAACTTGCTCATAGTTCGAAAGCTTTAGGGATGTTCCCATTTATATTATTGAAGAATATCTTAAACATATAAAATTGTCTATATGTTGTTGTAGAAAAACTACCCGAACTTTGAAAAATGGTTTAGGGGATTCCTTTGACTTTCTTGTTAACCCTACCCAAAAGAGAGTGAGTGATGGATTCAGAGAAAAGCTATTTTCTTAGAAGTTTCACAAGTGAATGAAATGATTCTTTCCCCGTGGGTGACTTCACTACCTAGTGGTATTAGAGTAATCACAAGAACACCATAATAAACTCAGCCAACCACCCCTTACTAATCTTTTATAGAAACCTAATAGAAGATTGTCCCCAAACGGGTTCAACCAAAAATACAAAAGAAAATATAGTCCCCAAATCTGGATGCTAGAAAACCTAACTATAAATCACTCAATCACACAAGAAACACATATCAAATAAAAAAATTGACCTATGTGTATATAAGACTAACAATATCTCATATGATAAAATAAAGAGATTGATCAACTGTATCAAAATACAAGAACTAAGAAACTATGTGTAAACTTGAGAGAGAGATGCAAAAGACAACGGGTGAATTATGAGAAACCTTAGCTGGTTAAGAAGCATATTGTTAGACCCATTTCCCGGGTGCTTGGACCCCACCCTAGATGAAAGTGGACCAAAGGCCTTTCGTGATTGGCCAGTCAACCCGTTAGTCAAGTGATGGTCAAAGTATGTGTTATACAGCTATGGAAAATATATTGTGGCAAGAATAGAAAGGAAATAGACCTAAGGGACTTATCTTGCCATATGTAAATATGTTATAAAGTTAGTTGTGGTTTAAATAGAAGGAAAGAAACTTGAGGGGCCAATCTTGCCAAATGGCCAAACATGCCACCTAACTAAATATATCCAGGATTTTCTAGAGTTTTCCTCTATTATTGAGATAGCTCTTGATGTCCGGTTCTTTGGAGAGAAAAAGAGAGGGAAAAGCTAGGTAGTGATTTAAGAAGAAGAAGATGATTAAATCTTAATACTTATGGCCATCCTTAGCTATGATCATCACAAGTTTTGGTTAATTGTAAAGATGATGATGATGATGGAAGATTGTGATGATGATGATGTTCTTGTTATTATTTAGCTTGGATTAAGGTAAGTAAAATGATGATGACATGAGTTATATGGATTTCTAACATATATGTGTTATGTATGTTTATGTTAAGAAAGATGAACTTGGGTTATGCTTATGTGATGAGTTGATGCTATGAGATATGTTGATGTTATGTGTTAGATGAGACTTGGGTAGTAAGCCGTGAAGTAAGTGTTTTATGTATATGATGCTTATGTGGATTGAAGTATAATTGTATGTTATTATCGTTTTACTTACTAAGCCTTGTGCTTACGGTTTAGTTGCCTAACCGTTTTGTAGGTTGGCATTGTTTATATGGCGGCTTGGATGTAAGGATTAAGGATTTGGATATGCGAGATTAAGGTAGTATGTGTAGGAGCTTAGGTAGAATACCGGGCTCATGTGTAAGTTTGTACCCCCGTTGGTCTTTTATGAGTTGGTAAAGTGTAGCCATATGGCAAGTTATATGTTAAGGTCGTCCAAACGACTTGGTAGTCATTGGGTGTGTCAAAGTGAGTTTATGTGTTTATGAGTAAGGATAAAGGGGCGTTTGGTTTATGTTTGAAAATACCCATTTTGGGTTATAAACGGGTCAAGTGTCGTTGGAACATGTTTGATATGTTAAGTTATTGATGTTGGTCAAGTTTGATGTAAAACGGAAGTCGTATGGGTGGTATGTAGTGAAAATGGGTCAAATGGGTTTTATGCATAACCCGTCAGATTTGGATCAACTCTTTGGTTCGAAATTGTATACCTTAGTGTGGATCCAGATTCCAGTCCTGGATCTACCTTTTGGTTCGTAAAGTTAAACCATATCATGGATCCATAGTTTTGATAAGGATCACTATTTTGGTTCCAAAATCTGGACCTTAGTGTGGAAAGGTTAATGAAGTCTGAATGTTCATCTTGGTTATGAATTACTTCATCTTGGTTCTGAGTTTGTTCATCTTGGTTTTGAATTACTTCATCTTGGTCCTGAGTTTGTTCATCTTGGTTATGAATTAGTTCAGTTTTGGATTCCCCTTTTTGGTTCGAAATTGTAGTCTTAAGTGTGGATCAAGATTGTTCATCTTGGTTATGAAACAGTTCAGTCTTGGATCTCCCTTTTGGTCCGAAATCTAGACCTTAAGGTGTGTCAGTTTCAGGATGTACTTTTTGCGAAAAATCTTGGATCTCCCTTTCACGTTTTTAGTCGCGTCTGGTCAAGGGGTGTTACAACTTGGTATCAGAGCCTCGGTTTAAGTGAATTAGGTTTCCACTATGGGTTTCCTAGTCTTAAACCACTCATAGAAGCATTGGACGTAAGTGTTAGTCACGCGGAAAGTAATTGTTAAGTGTTAGACGGATTATGTTTTATGCTAGTTGAGTCTATTGATGATAGGTGATGTATGTGTGTAGTAGTGTTGATATTTATGAGACATAAGTCCATGGGGACTTGAGATGCTTAAATGATTAGTTAGCCGTGCACCTCGGTTGGTGGCGGTGATTGTATTGCGATTATGTGATGTATGATAGAGTTATAGTTATGGAATACGAGTAGCAAGGCTAAGTGGTATTAGAGATGGGTTAGTAAGTGAACTAAGGTTTATGATGCCTTAGTTATAAGGTAGACTAGTTCTTGCGGCTAGTTAGAATGTTGATGCTTAGACATAGATTGATTATGCGATGTGATAAATGATGCCATAGACTTTATAATTTGATTTTGATTATGAATGTTTTAACACTTGTTGGATAAGTGTTAAGTGTTATGATATGATTGCTTATGTGATGTTAAGTCTATGGTAGTTTATTATATGTCTAAGTTTTATGTGGTGTGCTTGAGAGCACGATTGCATAGAAGTGTATGAGTTGAGATAGATGCATTGGAATGCATGTTATGTGATGTCTTAGTGTCGAAAGAAAGTTGAGAGAATACATTGTCATGTGAAATAAGTTAAGAAGCATGGTAAGTGCTTGATGAAACTTAGATTCTTTGAAAGCGTGATATAAAGTAAGAAATGAATAGCGAAGTATGTTTGTAGTTTGATGTTTTGAGAGGGCATGATTGATATAATAACGATTAGATGCTTGAAGGCATGAATTCTTACATGAGTAACTAAAATGAGAAAGTTAAAGTGTACAGATAGAACGTGATGAGATCATGTTGCATATAAAACATGATAAGTAAAATATGTTAGTAATAAATGAGTAGAAGTGATGAAAAAGATTCAGATTGCACTAGAAGTCATAAGTGACTTGAAGAGCGCTAGAAAGAATTGTAAAACATGAATATAATCATGTCAATATATATTGGAATGTGTATGATGAGATTTATGTGAGTGTGATAGAATAAACCTATGTAAGGTTTATATGCGTAAAAGTTAAGTAGACTAAATGAAGTGATAGTATGAGTTGAGAATATAGTCAACAAGGGTTGACGGGTAAAAAATAAAAGTGTGTTGTAAGAACACGTAGAAGATGTGTAAATTGTAATGGACAAGCATTAGTCAGAACTTGTCTAAAATAAAGATGGCACATAGTTAGTGTACGAGTCAACTTGGGGTTGACGGATGAATGATAAGTTGCGTCGTGAAAATGCAAAGATAATAAATCGACAAGTGTTATATAGAAACTTGTCTAGATGATAGTAAGCGTGATAGTGAATGTTGAGATTGCGTAAGGCAATGAAAATTGAATAAATGATAGTGTGTGCCTAATGATAGAAGTGCATGAAAGATAAAATGAGAAAAGATGATAAGACAGATATAGCTTGGATCCAATGCTCTAGTTATGGTATCCTTCGGGATAGCCCAGCTTGCCTTTATGGCATGGATGTTATGGTATCCTTCGGGATAGCCCAGTTTGCCTTTATGGCATGGATGTTATGGTATCCTTCAGGATAGCCCAGCTTGCCTTTATGGCATGGATGTTATGGTATCCTTCGGGATAGCCCAGCTTGCCATAATGGCATGGATGTTATGGTATCCTTCAGGATAGCGCAGCTTGCCTTTATGGCATGGATGTTATGGTATCCTTCGGAATAGCCCAGCTTGCCTTCATGGCATGGATTGTTAGCTTGCCTTTAGGGCATGGTTGTTAGCTTGCCTTTATGACATGTGTTTGGCATCCTTTGAGATGGCCTAGCTTGCCTTTATGACATGGATGATAGCTTGCCTTTATGGCATGGATGATAGCTTGCCTTTATGGCATGGATGAAAGTTAGTGAGATTGGATCCAAGGCTAGTAAAGATGGAAAGTAAAACAAGTACGAATGTTATGTTGGAAGCATATAAGTAGGATGGTTTATGGTTTCTTGATTTAAATGGATTGGGACGCCTTTTCATTTAAATGAAGAATTGTAAATCGCCGAACCATGAGTTTATAATTCCTTATTTACATAGATTGGGACGCCTTTTTATGTAAATAAAGAGTTATGAATGAGTGGACTTATGCGTAGCCGATATGACGTGAGTATGGATAGTAATATGAGAAAGTGAAAGCTAAAACAAGTTAGACGTCATAAGAAAAGATAGATATGAATAAAACTGTTAGCAGTGTTAAGGTCATGTGCGAAACCTTAAGATAGACGTCTAAAATGAATTGTGCATTAAGTTGATGAGTTAATTGGTGAGCATTCCCGAAATTTAATAAGAAAGATTGCTTAAGTGATGCGTGTGAAAGAATTATGAAAGGTGCCGTTTATATGGTACTTTGTTTATTTTGAAATAAGTTGCCGGTTTTTGATATTGATATGTGTTTGTGTTATGATAATGTGAAATTGGCTGGTATAAAATGTTATGTCATGATAGTGCATGGGCGTATGACGTGTTTATAGTGATGAAGTTTGACTTATATAGAGTCAAAGTAGTAGATGTTTTCGGATGACAAGTAGTCATTGTTGGAAATCTTAGACAAGTTTGGAATGAGAAGTGTGTTTTTGGCAGATTATGAGCTTCGATTATTGATATAGAAGCATAGATTTGCGAGATCATTTAGATCGTTGCAAGGTAATGGCCTTGAGAGCATGAGAACAAGAGAACATGTATTTGTTGTGAATTGGTTTTGGATAGTGATAGACGAGAGATTTTGGGGACGAAATCTAAATAAGGGGGTAGAATTGTTAGACCCGTTTCCCGGCTGCTTGGACCCCACCCTAGATGAAAGTGGACCAAAGGCCTTACGTGATTGGCCAGTCAACCCGTTAGTCAAGTGATGGTCAAAGTATGTGTTATACAGCTATGGAAAATATATTGTGGCAAGAATAGAAAGGAAATAGACCTAAGGGACTTATCTTGTCATATGTAAATATGTTATAAAGTTAGTTGTGGTTAAAATAGAAGGAAAGAAACTTGAGGGGCCAATCTTGCCAAATGGCCAAACTTGCCACCTAACTAAATATATCCAGGATTTTCTAGAGTTTTCCTCCATTATTGAGATAGCTCTTGATGTCCGGTTCTTTGGAGAGAAAAAGAGAGGGAAAAGCTAGGTAGTGATTTAAGAAGAAGAAGATGATTAAATCTTAATACTTATGGCCATCCTTAGCTATGATCATCACAAGTTTTGGTTAATTGTAAAGATGATGATGATGATGGAAGATTGTGAAGATGATGATGTTCTTGTTATTATTTAGCTTGGATTAAGGTAAGTAAAATGATGATGACATGAGTTATATGGATTTCTAACATATATGTGTTATGTATGTTTATGTTAAGAAAGATGAACTTGGGTTATGCTTATGTGATGCCATGAATATGGCTTATGTGATGAGTTGATGCTATGAGATATGTTGATGTTATGTGTTAGATGAGACTTGGGTAGTAAGCCGTGAAGTAAGTGTTTTATGTATATGATGCTTATGTGGATTGAAGTATAATTGTATGTTATTATCGTTTTACTTACTAAGCCTTGTGCTTACGGTTTAGTTGCCTAACCGTTTTGTAGGTTGGCATTGTTTATATGGCGGCTTGGATGTAAGGATTAAGGATTTGGATATGCGAGATTAAGGTAGTATGTGTAGGAGCTTAGGTAGAATACCGGGCTCATGTGTAAGTTTGTACCCCCGTTGGTCTTTTATGAGTTGGTAAAGTGTAGCCGTATGGCAAGTTATATGTTAAGGTCGTCCAAACGACTTGGTAGTCATTGGGTGTGTCAAAGTGAGTTTATGTGTTTATGAGTAAGGATAAAGGGGCGTTTGGTTTATGTTTGAAAATACCCATTTTGGGTTGTAAACGGGTCAAGTGTCGTTGGAACATGTTTGATATGTTAAGTTATTGATGTTGGTTAAGTTTGATGTAAAATGGAAGTCGTATGGGTGGTATGTAGTGAAAATGGGTCAAATGGGTTTTATGCATAACCCGTCAGATTTGGATCAACTCTTTGGTTCGAAATTGTATACCTTAGTGTGGATCCAGATTCCAGTCCTGGATCTACCTTTTGGTTCGTAAAGTTAAACCTTATCATGGATCCATAGTTTTGATAAGGATCACTGTTTTGGTTCCAAAATCTGGACCTTAGTGTGGAAAGGTTAATGAAGTCTGAATGTTCATCTTGGTTATGAATTAATTCATCTTGGTTCTGAGTTTGTTCATCTTGGTTATGAATTACTTCATCTTGGTCCTGAGTTTGTTCATCTTGGTTATGAATTGGTTCAGTTTTGGATTCCCCTTTTTGGTTCGAAATTGTAGTCTTAAGTGTGGATCAAGATTGTTCATCTTGGTTATGAAACAGTTCAGTCTTGGATCTCCCTTTTGGTCCGAAATCTAGACCTTAAGGTGGGTCAGTTTCGGGATATACTTTTTGCGAAAAATTTTCACGTTTTTAGTCGCGTCTGGTGAAGGGGTGTTACACTTATATAGCCCCAATCTACACCAAGGCCCTTCATCTTTACTTTTCTTCAAACCCGGAACAAACTTGTAAACTTGATATCTTTTGACACTTTAGGTCCTTGCACTTTAACAAACAAGAACCACAAAATAATGTTTGACCATTTTCAAGTTTGACTTATTTCTTCAACAAGTGTAAAGGCAATTTTTTCATGCAAGACAATAAAAATTAATTAAATGAGAGTTCAAAAAGAGTAAACTTAAATGGAAGGGGTATCGATCTGCACATGGTTTTGTGCCCTATTTATGATTATGACCTTGGAACGGAAGAATATATGTTTGTTCGTACGCCATTGGCCCATTGCAAGACAAACTTTGGTTGATATTCTGATATGGTGAAATATCCCCTTTTAGAAATAATCACCTTCGCGGATCGGGCAAAACTCCCATCTATCATTTCCTTCTTACATGATGCCGTGATTCAATCGATTCTTTGGATTCTTTGGCAGAACAGAAATGAGGACTTTCAAGAACAAACGAAGAAACTAAGATGTGATACTAAATGATAAAACTTCATTCTTCCAATTGGATATCAAGTAACTAGAGGTAGAATTTTTTTTTTTTTTTTTTTTTTTTTTTTTTTTAATTGGGTTTGCTGGTTCTCGAACCCTCATAAAGCCCTATCCATTCATTGCACTATTTTATACTAGCTTCTTGCTAGATTATTTTTTCAATTGTCATTTAAGAAAAAAGACAGTTAAAAGGACACAATCCATTTTTTTCTTGCGCATATAAAATAAATGTCAGCAAGTGACTGTTAGATAATGAAAACCCCGTAGGTAATAATGTTTATTGTTCCACAATATATCTATAGGTTACATGAGAGGACACCTAGAAACCCTAAACCCACAAACGGGGTTGGGCTTATCTATCATCTAATACCCCCCCTAAATCGAGCGGCTAAATCGCTAAAGCTCGAATTAGAGGAAAGAATTTAATTATTAAAAAATAATTAAAGCTAAACATAAAAACAAAACTAAAGATAATTATATTGACAAAAAAATAAAGACTTTGATAGGTACCCAGCCGCATAATTTGAAAAAGATTGATTTTGTTTTCTTTTCGATGACTGTAAGGACTTATAACGGCGCGTGACGGTGAGTCCGACCTGTGGAGGCAACGATTCTAGTATCCTTTTCTCGGAATTTAGTTATGAATCCACGATCTCTAACGGCGTCAGCTAACGCTAAGCGGATTGAGAGTTATTAGCAAAACAGTGAACGATTGTTGTTTTCTGAACACAACTGCTTGTTTCGGCGCATGAGGTTTGACGGGGTGGCATTGAGGCGGCGGCTCAAGGTAGCCGACAAGGTCCGAGGATGAGACCTAGAGCTCTAATACCATGTTAGATGATGAAAACCCCGTAGGTAATAATGTTTATTGATCCACAATATATGGAGTTTACATGAGAGGAAACCTAGAAACCCTAAACCTACAAACGGGTCTGGGCTTAATTACCATCTAATAGTGACTAATCTTTCAACTGTTAGGCGCCGATATATTTTTCTATCAAATCCTACTTAGGAGTTTAACGTGTTACCGTGGTGAGACGGATCAAGCTTAACACTTGGATAGACCTTTGCAAAACCTTGTATACAAAAATAAAAGGGTAACCGATCCTCTGGGCACCTACCGGTCTTGTGGCTAACACGAGAGAGGTAAATTGTGTAATGCCGTGATTAAAGGGACACATGGACATGATTTGAACCCATGACCTCTGATTAACGCTACAGCTTCCCATACCATTGGACTACTATGTAATCCACTGTAGTAGTGTAGTCTTGGTGCAATTCCAGGAGTGCCTTCTCCAAGATCCGCGTTGCGAATGTGTCAAGATCAGCTTTTTTATCTTTTAACTGTTTTTCTTCATGTTATTTGCTCTATCAGTGTAGGTTGAGTTCAAGTTGTATTCCCTGAATTTGCATCTCATTTGTGTCACTTGTAGATTCTTTACAGATGTGTATGTATCAAGCAATTAAGTTAGTTAAAGCTACTTTAATAATTTATTTAAAGAATAAGTATTACTCATTTATGGTAGGATTAGGTACAATTGTATATCAAGAGTCAATCTAAGAATTTATGGTAGGATAAGGTCTTGTGCAATCATTCAAGTACTTAGGTTCAACAACTATGGTTCTAAGCACATGGAGGGGTCTTCTAAATGCAGCCCTTTTTTCCTAATAATATAAACTAATGGCCTGCAAGATGTTCAATTATTTCAATAATATATATAACTTACACATTCTTCGTTTTTCTGAAATCTGTTGGGAATATAAAGTGATGTATACTCAAGCAACTTGGATAAAAATATTCGACTAAGGGAAATATTCCTCTCGTCAAGTTTTATATATACTAGTATACGAACTTAAACTACGGATATAAAGGGAATATATATATTACGTATGCAGAATTAAATACCAACTTAATTGATGTAATGTATTCTTCATCATTTAATTTTTCCTTTGAAATAAACTTTTCTTGTTGGACTTGTTAATATGGTTTAAGACGTGAGATTTTTTTTGATTGTATTTTCTGTAAATATGTTATGCAAGAACATATCATCCAATTTATTTATTGCTAAACCATTCAGCTAGGCTGTGAGGAATGACGACTCAGGTTGGTTTTAATCATCATAATCCTTGCGGATTTTCTTATCTAATTTGACTTGAACATGTTCTTCTCAGTTTTTCCTTTTAATTACCATGTGGCTACATCTTCTTCTAGCTAAGGTTTGCAGTTTTTTTTTTCTTTCTATCAAGATGATCGTGTAATCGAGAACATATGTCCAACTAACCCTTATGATTTTCTATATTCTGATCTTAACTGTTTTATTTTTTATAACTGTTGGTACTATGTTGAAAGATAAGCCTAATACTTTCTTTCTGTTTGCCGGTCTAGAGAGTTTGTCATCTACGTACCTAGGCTATATTTGGCGCGGAGCTTTTTGGGGCGATGAGCGGTGGTCAATGAGTTTTTTAATTTTTATTGTTCGTTTGGTAAATGAGCGGCGAGCTTTGCTATTTTTTAGGAAAGCTCATTTTTCCAATGCTTCTTTAAGAAGCTGTGAGCGGTGAGCTGTGAGCTGTGGCTACTGCTCACAGCTACTGCTCATAGCTCACTGCTCACAGCTCACTGCTACTTTTACCAAACATAGCCCTACTTGCCAATATAATGTCATCAAATAATCAAGTTTAATAGAACGGCTAAAAACTAGGCACAAAATGAACAGATTATACTAGATTTTTACTCAACAGTCTAGCTCGTTTAGTTCTGGCTCTTATGATCTCTTTGATCATGTTGTACACAAGACATAGAAACACTTATGTGTAACTAAATTGTAGTATCTTCTTTTTCAATATATCATTCAAGCAATGAAATTCAAGCTATTAATTTCTTGGAAGCCTTCATCATAGAAGATAGATAGATCACGTTTGAGGACTAGCTAATTATTAAACCGTAATACAACAAAACTAAACCAAGGAATTTGGAGCCGAAATTTAGTTTTAGAAGTAAGTAAAACTTCCAAATTTTCTCATATATTTTCTTAGCAGTGTTTTACCTCAAAAACCTCTCTCAGATCAAATTTTCATTTGGAAGAAAACTCACCAGGGGAATGTCTTGTCTTATGAACTATAATTGGCCAACAATCACCAGAACTGAGCAATTGCACCCTAAGGGAAATCGGTGTGACTTAGAAATGAATTCGTGATAACGCATGCTAGCTAGTACACTAGTGGAATTTAAATGCGTATCTATAAGGCGATTTACATACAATGTCTATATAAGATATTAAGATGGTTGTACGTGTTAAGTGTCGGTGGCGACAAAACTCCCAAATAGTGGGTTACCAACTCGAATTGATTAACCATAAGGGTTTTATGAGATACATCAATTTCTTAAACTTTGTCAAAAAGTATATATGCCCTTTGAAATTCATGTTTGAAATTGCAATCAAGCTAGATTGTGACAACAAATAAGAAGAAACTGGAACACATTTACATAAAGATTATATTTAATCAAGATATAGTCATATAGAGGTTCATGCTTACCTCATTGTAATTAACATAAAAATTATTACAAATTATAAATTTACAAGATACAGAATTAAGGATGTGCGATTTGATAGTCAACTGGGCTTACACTATCTGCAATGTCACAAGTTCGACTGTTTCCTTATTCTTGAAGTTATTTAACAACACTATACAAATTTACCATCAATTCTTCTGCATATGTATTCGGTGGGGGTAGACAAGTTATCATATATTTATGAACATGGACAAAGGAACCAAACATAACCCTCTTTTCCTCAAATCTGTGCTTCCATTGTTGCTTTCTTGAAATGTCATATCCTTGCTTCGATCTTCAAAATCACCTCGTTTCCCCTATTTAACACGAAAACGGGTTATAGATAATTACCATTAAGAGCTGGTAGAAAATATTTACCAAAGAATTCTGTATAATATAAGAGTTGGTAGAAAATATTTACCAAAGAATTCTGTATAATTTGATTAAACCCCATATGTGGACTCCCAACCTATTAACAACATCCACATATAAAAGAAATTATCATTAAGCAAAACAAATAAAATCTTTTATAAAATAGAATGATAATTAATCTTATGATCATACCTTTGGACTATTAACAGGAGAGCTAGCAGTATCTTCCAATGAATCATCATATCGAATATGGTTTCTTGTTCTTCTATTTGTTTTCTTGATAAGATTCAACTTCCTGTCAAATTTTAGGGCTGCGCCATTCATCGAATTCGCCATATTATTCCACTCAACATATGAAGCAGCATCAGATAACTCAGGTTGGTCATGTAGCTGCTGGTGATGAAGGTCTTCAATAAAATTATCATGTTGATGTTTATGAGCTAATGAATTGTTTTGATGATCTTGCTGTTGTGCAACCATAAAATCTTCAAAATATGTAGTCCAACCACTCTCTTCGGCTGTTACGGTGTCACTATCAACCATAGAGTTGTTCATGGATGTATATGAATATGATGAGTGATTCGAGTCCATAGATAGAGAGAGATATAGAGGTAGAACGTTTAGAGATAAAGAAGCAATAGCAATGAGGATCGAGTTGTGCACACTTGTATATATAGAAATGAAATATAATAATAAAAAGGTATTAGAATCTTGTGGTGTGGGGGCGGCAAGTGAGTTGTGGAAGTTAAATGAAGAAGTTGCGACAGAAGAATAAGAAATAGTAAATGAGAGAGAGACGTGCTAAGAAGGAAACAATTATGATAGGGTATAGAGAGTTGACATTTGTAGCTCCATCAAATGTAGCCTTCATGTGTAAAATCTCCTATATAAAGTTTCATGGTGCCAATGATGATCAGCCTAACTGGTCAGAGGCACTCCCGGTTTTACCCAATGTCTTGAGTTTAATCCTTAGGGATGGCAAGCCTTGGGGTTTTTCCTTCCGAATACTTGTAACGGCCCATGGTCAACATCTCGTTGTCTAGGGTACGTGCAATGCTTCACTATTATTCAGTGAGGTTTCTCAGATGTTGTATCCCGACTGAATGTTTGAAAGAAAAAAAAAGTTTCATGGTTTTTCTCTATTAACTTCTAATCACCCGTCCACCACCCCTAAAACTAGCCATCTCATTTAGTTTTAAATATATACTATTGTTTTCGTTTTACAAAACAAAAAAGGATAATGAAAGATGATCAAAAGATCCATGATTAGTACACTTGAAAGGTTACAATATATCAACCCGAATAATACTTTGAACTTGGTACAGCCCTAACTCATGTAATAGATAAAAGATACTATTGAATATTGATGCTCGAGAAAAGGACTCTCCTCAACCCAAGACTTGAACTTTATCCTTGTAAGTGGTTGTTGACCTTGAATTGATGGCACACACATGAAACCAGTGGCCGCTAGCCACTAGAAGATCGGTAACTCTTTGGAGAATAAGAAGATAAACATGATCAAAGCATCCAACCAACTATCCGAAAGTTACAAATGCCACAAATCAAGCACCTCGAACACCTAGCCACAAAATAAGGGAGAACACCCAATAGAAAGACATGGAAACGATCCGAAAAATAAATGAAGTTGAACCAATACGTGACACATAACCAAGTTAATGTTTTCGTAAATTTTTGTAATCTTGTATGAAATAGTTAGTCATCAGTTAGGCGTGTCGCATGATTGAGTTTCCTCCTATCAACTGGAGAGCATACGAAACATAGATCGTGTGTAAAAGAGAAAAGTTCAATGTAAATGCAACATTATCTAAATATCCAATGAACCAATATTAACAATCCATTAAAAAAAAAAAAAAAAAAAAAAAAAAAAAACTTTTACTGTTTTTAAAAAAATTAAATATCTCGCAAACCGTTAATTATTACGCAAAAGGAAAAATACCATCGCGACAAGAATTAAATCATCTTTCTATAGACGGGCACTTCGATATACTTTCGATGAATTTTTTTTTTTTTTTTTTTTTTTTTTTTTTTTTTTTTTTTCAGTTACGTTTCGAAAAATCACATGTGATTTATGAAATCACACATGTGATTTATGTTTCGAAAAATCACATGTGATTTGTGATACAAATCACATGTGGTTTTTCAACACGTAACTGAAAAAAATTTTAAAAAAAAAATCGTCGAAAGTATATCGAAGTGCCCGTCTATTAAAAGATAAAAAAATACACGTCGCGATGGTGTATTTTTTTTCACTTGACAATTTACCGTTTGCAAGATATTTTATTTTTAAAAAAGAGTGAAAAGTGGGCTTTTTCTTATTTTAATGAAAAAATAAGTGGTTATGATCGATTCATTGGATTTTTAAATAATTTTGGTTCTACATTGATCTCAACTCATCTATAGATATGCGATTCTCTATACTTTCGACAAACTTTCTTTTTTTAAAATTTTCGCCTAGAAAGATCACATGTGATTTGGCAAAATCAAATCACATGTGATTTGTACAAATCATATATGATTTTTACAAATCACGTGCGATTTTTCTGGGCGAAAATTTTGAAAAAAAAAATTCATCGAAAGTATAAAGAAATGCATATCTATAAAAAAATAATTTAATTCTCGTCGCGATGGTATAATTTTTTTCGCGTGACGATTAATGGTTTGCGAGATATTTATTTTTTTAAAAAATGGTGAAAGTTTTTTTTTTTTTTTTAGCAAATTTTTTTTTTTTTTTTTTTATTTTTTTTTTTAAGAAAAATGAATGACCAAGATTGGTTCATTGGATTTATGAAAAATATGAGATCTATATTGAACTTTTGCCAAGTTTTCATTTGATGTAAATCACTTGTCCTTGAAAACAAAACTTACTAAAGACGATGAATGTGAATCTGTTGATAGCACTAAGTACAGAGGTATGATAGGTAGTTTACTTTATATTACCACAAGTATGCCCGATATATGTTTATTGTTTGTCTATGCACTCGCTTTCAAGAGGATCTCAAAACTCATCATCTTGAAGCCGTCAAGCGTATTTTTAGATATATTAGGGGTACCACACATTTAGGATTATGGTATCCAAAGGGTCACTGTATTGAAACTATTGTCTATGTCGTGTCCGATCATGCAAGAGACTATGTGGATAGAGAGAGCACTAGCTAGCGTTTGTACGTTCATGGGATGTTGTCTAACAGCTTGGTTCTCTAAGACACAAACGACCCTTGCAACCGAAGCCAAATATGTGTCGGTCGGAAAAGCATGTCAATAAGCACTCTAAATGAAACAAGCTCTCGTTGACTACTAAGTCAAGCTCAACGATATTCCGATCATGTGCGATAGCAAAGGCGTCATCGACTTAAGCAAAAACCTCGTTCAACACTTCCATATGAAACACATAGACATACGTTATCATTTCCTTCGTGACAATGTTCAAAAATGAAATATCTTTTCGAAAAAGTCATTTCAAAAGATAACATATATAGCCGATATTCTAACAAAACCATTAAAATGTGCACCTTTAACTACCTTAGACTAGGATTAGGAT
This sequence comes from Artemisia tridentata subsp. tridentata, assembly GCA_021014915.2. Lineage (NCBI taxonomy): Eukaryota > Viridiplantae > Streptophyta > Magnoliopsida > Asterales > Asteraceae > Artemisia > Artemisia tridentata. Next base: position 161,675,096 of record CP139509.1, read on the forward strand.
TGATGGAACACATTTCATAGATATTTGATTTGCATTCTTTTATAGAGTGATCGTGAGGGTTTAAGCGAATCTTGAGTATGAAGTTAATTCATTATTCAAATTATGGTTGACTTCACTGATGACGTATAGTCTATACCCGGGTCACGAACCCGGTTAGTAAACAATACTAACAATTAAGCCCACCACGTATGGGCCGCAACTGGACTACCAGTTGCGCGGCTTGGGTCGACAAGGCCCAACCCCAAAGCTATTTCCGGAGAATATATGGAATATCTTCTAAATAAAGAAGATATATACCAAATCTCCGATGTCGGCGTACATGCCGAAGAGTAGGGAACACGAAACCTATTAGGGTTTCGTGCATATATAAAGGGCATTCCAGCCCTCGGTAAAAGGTACGATCTTCAATAAACCCTAAACCATAAACTAAACCCTACGTTCGATTACTTACTCTCACGCCGGAGGATAATCGGGGGAGACAATCCCTCGATAAGCCTAACGGTGTTTGTTATTTTTCTTAGTGCGCAGGTCACATCAAGCATTAAGATTCGAATTGGTACGAGAATAGAAGCCCTATCAAGGAACGCCCAACTTTTGTATCAACAAGTGGCGCCATCCGTGGGACCCTACACTAAGAATTTTACCGAAAACTAGAATGACGAAACACGGGAGTCACAAGAGTCCGCATGGGAAGAAGGCGCAGGATGACCCACTAGGGAAGAAGCACCAAACAGATGCGCCCCCTAAGCAGACCCCTGGAACAACCAGTGTGCCTAAAAGCTTAGGAGTGTATTCAGATCAGGTCTTCCCTGCAGTGGAATCGCTTACCAAAACTACCCCCGCTATTACGACAAGTACTAGCGCGGTAGACCTGGAGCGCACTCCTTTCACCATGCCAGAGGTGAACTTCAATGAACCTCCCAATGCGCCTATCCGAAACAAGGATCCTGCCTTGGCAACGGACTCCATCGCGCTTGAAGGAGTCACTTCCGAATTAGCGCCAAGCGACTTTGTATCCCAAAACTACGAAGCCTTGACTGCGCTCATGCGAGAGGAGGCAAAGAAGAGGTCAAGCCAAAGCCTGCACGGCAGACTCAACTTTGACCCTAATCCCGACGCATCCCCACCGCGCTACCGAAAGGAAGGACGCGAGAGGGATAGCCGTAAACAACCAGTGTTCGCCAGGATTGGAAGGAAGGTTGTGGATGATGAAGCAGCCGATCTTCAACATCTGGAGGAACCGGAAGAAAGTGAGCGGCGCGCCAATGTCCACGCTAGGCTTGGCAAGCGAAAAATCCAAGATAGGCTTGGGCGACGATGCTCCCCAAGTGAAAGCCCCTCAAGCTCTGACTCTGATGATAGTCGGCGCAAGCGCCACAGAGGAGCAAGCTCAGACTCTGATGATAGTAGACGCAAGCGTCACAAAAGAGTCCGCTCATCTTCACGAGATTCCTCGGACAGCGAGACTGGACACTGGAAATCAAGAGGGAAATACCGCGACCAGGATGATGAAGACATGTCTCTCCCCTGGCGTCGCCAAAAGGTTGATGCGTTTACTAGGCGCATCAGTGACTTTTCTGAAAATAAGAAAAGGCGCATGCCTGCTAATGTCAAAACATATGATGGGACAGGTGATCCGGATGATCACCTAAAAATTTTCGAATCAGCAGCTACTATCGAAAATTGGCCACAGCCTGTGTGGTGCCATATGTTCAACTCCACATTAGTAGGAAATGCGCGCAACTGGTTTAGTAAGCTTCCACGTAGAAGCATTGGTGGGTTTGAAGAGTTGCGCAGAGCGTTTCGCTTAAATTTCACCCAAAGAAAGAAGTGCGCAAAAAACCCTGTCGAACTCGCTAGGGTTAAACAGCGACAAGGGGAATCCACAAGCGCTTTCATGGAACGCTTCAAGGACGAGTGCATGAAAGTCAAGGCGTGTCCAGAGATACTCAAAATATCGGGTTTTATGAATGCAATAAATAACCCAGATCTGATAAAAAAGCTAAATGATAAGGTTCCCCTAACCTTCGATGAGCTCATGAAGCGCACGAGGTCTTTTGTCCAAGGAGAAGAAGCCGCCGCGGATAGCAGGAAAATCTATTCGAACCACAGGTCGCAAGAAGAGTCAAGGAGACAATCTAATGACCAGAGCGGCAATCGTAATAGGAGTTACCGTAATCAAGGCGGCGGAAGGGGAAACGACAAGTATACCCCATTAACAAAAACTCCAAAGGAGATATTCGCAACAGAAGGAGCAAACTTCCCGAAACCACCACCAATCCGCACCCCAGAGGATAAGCGTATAGGGAATGGTTATTGCGAATACCATGGACAGAAGGGCCACACAACTAACGAGTGCGTCCAACTGCGCCAATTGATTGAAAAATTGGTGAAGGAAGGAAAGATGGACCACCTCGTAAAAAACATCAGAGAAGGGAAAGATAAACAAAAACCAGTGGCCAAGAAAGAGGCGCCAAGAGAAAAGGCAGATATCATCTACATGATACAGCCATGGCCGCGCGTGACAAGACAAAAAGTTAGCCAGCGTTTCTCTAAGGGAAACGAAATCTCTTTCCCCTCCCTGACCGCGACACAACGCAGTGGTGGATCCACTTACCATTGAAATACATACGGGGGGTCACGACATCCGTCGCATGTATATAGATGGGGGTGCATCCGCTAATATTATATATGAACACTGCTTCAAGAAACTGCGACCTGAGATACAGAGTCAGTTGATCCCAGCCACAGCACCGCTCACTGGCTTCACAGGAGAGAAGATATGGCCCACGGGGCAATTGCGTCTATTTGTAGAAGTTGGTGACAAACCACACTCTACGGTTACCTGGATGGATTTCATGATAATCAGATCCCCCTCTCCGTACAATGGTATCATCGGGAGACCTGGAATATCATCTATTCGCGCCGTGCCATCCACAGCGCACGGGATGCTTAAGTTCCCAGTGGAAGGAGGCATTGTCACCCTCTACAATACCACCACACCACCCAAGGAATGTAATGCTGTGACAAGTGACGTAAGTATCGTTCCAGAACAACGCGCAATCAAAGTCCCAAACCTAACGGTCGCCATTCACCCTGAATATCCGGATCAACAGGTATCTATTGGTGGGTCTCTGTCTGACAAAGGCAGGTCAGCTATATGCGCACTCTTGCAAAATAATTTGGATATTTTTGCATGGGAGCCTAAGCATATGACAGGAGTGCCACGCTCCATCACGGAACATAAGCTACAAATCCGACAAGGATATCCTCCAATACGACAAAAAAAGCGCGGACAAGCTCCAGACCGCGCAAAAGCCATCCTGGAAGAAGTACATAAGCTAGTAGACGCAGGCATCATGCGTGAAGTCTACTACCATGACTGGCTCTCTAACCCGGTGATGGTAAAGAAGAGCGATGGCAGTTGGAGGATGTGCGTAGACTTTACAGATCTCAATAAAGCATGTCCACAGGACTGCTACCCGCTCCCGGAAATAGACTGGAAAATTGAGTCTCTATGCGGATATCCCTTCAAATGCTTCCTGGACGCATACAAGGGATACCACCAAATTCAAATGGCGGAAGAAGACGAAGAAAAGACGGCCTTCCACACAAGTCAAGGAGTCTACTGCTACACAAAGATGCCTTTCGGCCTAAAGAACGCAGGAGCAACATACCAAAGATTGGTAGACACTGCGTTCGAAAAGCAAGTGGGACGCAATTTGGAAGTATACGTCGATGATCTCGTCATCAAAAGCCATACAGAGGATGAGCTGGTGCGCGACATGGAGGAAACGTTCAAAACACTCAGGAGAATCAACATGAAATTGAACCCCAAGAAGTGTACGTTTGGCGCTACAGAAGGTATGTTTCTCGGGTATTTGATAGAACCCGATGGGATCAAACCTTGCCCAGAGAAGACTCAAGCAGTCATTGACCTTCCCTCACCGCGCACACTGAAAGAAGTTCAGTCACTAAACGGCAAACTAGCCGGACTGAACCGATTCTTATCCAAATCAGCAGACAAGTCACTTCCCCTATTCAAGACACTCAAGAAGTGCACCAAAAAGGGAGACTTCAGGTGGACTGCGGAAGCGGAAGAAGCTTTCCAACAGCTCAAGCAACACATAGCAGCGCTCCCAAAGCTTGTTGCACCCCGACCAGGGGAAGAGCTGATCATGTACCTATCTGCGACCCAAGGAGCAGTCAGCGCAGTCCTATTAACAGACAGGAACTCCGTCCAAACACCCATTTACTTTGTTAGTAAGGCGCTCAAAAAGACAGAGATCAACTACACGGCAATGGAAAAGTTGGTCCTAGCTTTAGTGTTTGCAGCGAAAAGACTGCGCAGGTACTTCCAGGCGCACCCAATCGCTGTCATCACAGACCAACCCATCAAACAAGTTATCTCGAAACCCGACGCATCGGGGCGCTTACAAAAATGGAGTGTGCTACTGGGAGAGCACAATATATCATACAGACCGCGCAATGCAATTAAAGGGCAGATATTGGCCGACTTCATCATCGAGAAGCCGGACACAGACGCCCCACTTGCGACAAGCAAGGAGGAACTTCAGGAACCATGGACTCTATTTACTGATGGATCCTCATGCGTAGATGGATCAGGAGGTGGCCTTATTCTTACCAACCCAGAAGGAGTCGAATTCACCTACGCACTGCGTTTTGAATTCACAGCAACGAACAACGAGGCAGAATACGAAGCACTCCTAGCAGGGTTACGTATCGCAGCTCAAATGGGTGTACGTAATCTAGAGGTAAACGTCGATTCACGACTCGTGGCTAACCACGTGTCAGGCGAATATGTAGCAAAGGAGGAACACATGATCCAATACCTCGAAAAGACCAAATCTCTGATCCAGAACTTCGACAGATTCGTCATCAAGCAGGTTCCAAGGAGTGAAAATAGAAAAGCAGATGCGCTGAGCAAAATTGCATCCACCAGTTTTGCGCATCTATCAAAACAAGTTTTGGTGGAAACCTTGAAAAACAAGTCAATAACAGAGATGGAAATATCCACGGTGATAGAAGAGGAACATCCTACGTGGATGACGCCAATCATTGACTTCATCAGCAAGGGCATACTCCCCCAAGAACAAAAGGAAGCTCGGAGAATCCGGCGCACAGCGCAGCGATTCGAACTCCGAGATGATGTCTTATATAGGCGCTCATTCCTACAACCATGGCTTAGGTGTGTTGGACCTCTCCAGGCAGACTATGTACTTCGAGAGATCCACGCAGGCTCATGCAGCATGCACTCAGGACCACGCTCCATAGTAGCGCGCGCCCTCAGGTCTGGATACTATTGGCCAACTATGCACCGCGACGCACGCGACCTGGTACGAAAGTGCAATGATTGCCAAGTTCACAGACCCATTCCGCGCCGACCACAGCATGAGCTAACACCTATTACATCGCCATGGCCATTCTACAAATGGGGTATCGACATCGCTGGACCTTTCCCCATTGCCGCAGGAGGATTGAAATTCCTCATTGTGGCAATAGATTACTTTACCAAGTGGATCGAAGCAAAGGCAGTAGCGACCATAACAGGTAACCAGGTGAAACGATTCGTGTGGGACAACATAGTATGTCGCTTTGGATTACCTGGAGAAATTATCTCTGATAACGGAAAACAATTCCGCGATAACCCGTTCAAAGACTGGTGCGAACAGCTGAACATCACGCAACACTTTGCATCCGTAACTCATCCACAAACCAATGGCCTGGTCGAGCGCGCAAACAGAAGCCTTGGCGAAGGAATCAAAGCGCGCCTGGACAGACACAAAGGTAGATGGGTTGAAGAACTATCACATGTTCTTTGGGCGCACAGAACAACCATCAAGGTCAGCAACGGGGACACCCCCTTCTCTTTGGTCTATGGGACAGAAGCTGTTATACCAGCTGAAATTGGAATGCCAACCATCCGTACTGCGGAAGTTAATGTGGCAACCAATGATGATGAGCGGCGCATAGACTTAGATCTATTGGAAGAGCGACGTGAACGCGCAGCAATACGTGAAGAGAAAGCCAAGTCGAGAATGAAAAAATACTATGATACCAAAGTGCGCAGCACTTCATTCAGACCAGGCGACTTCGTATACCGCGAAAACGACTCAAGCCGCGCAGAAGACACTGGAAAGCTAGGACCAAAGTGGGAAGGACCTTACGAGGTCATAGAAGCACTTGGCAATGGAGCGTACAAGTTACGCGACAAGGACGGGAATGAGCTACAGCGAACATGGAACGTCCGCAACCTTAAACGGTGCTATCTTTGAAGAAGGCTACGGCCCAACATGGACACTCTTGCGCTTTAGAAAGTGCCCTCAATAAAGATCCATGTAATTTTATTTTTATGAATTATCTAGATAAACATTTTTCTTCAAAACTTGCAAGTATTAATAAAACGTTATGGTTTCTAGCTAACTCCATAATACATTTAACTTTATTGTTTGCATCTTTTATTATCATGTTTCAATATTGTTATATTCTTGCCTACATGGCGTGCATGCACACACTAAGACCCACGATGGCAGAAAGGATGAGTAAACCTAATAAACTACTCGTTGAGTAAGAGGGTTGCAAACCCATCAACACCGGATCACGAATCCTTGTTAAACACCTTGCGCTCAAGACGTTGGCGCAAGTACCCCACGCACCCCACGACGGATGCGCGATAGAGCACACTGTGCGCGTTTAACAACTCAGGAAATCAAGACTCTTGATTCCTTAAAAGTACAATACGACAAGTAAACTTACAAAAATACATAGACGACTATGATTAAGTTGGAAAAATTCATACACGATTATGACCCTTATTTTCTAAATACGCTTAAACACTTAAAGTTATCTTCACGCAAGGATACATAAGTCATATAAGAACTACGAGTTCAAAAAGCATAAGTATTTAGAAGTTATAGAAACACTAAGTACAAAAGCAACTTTTTATTCATAGAATACGTTTCTACAAAAAAGGCTTATACAAAAAAGCTACATGCTATAGGCACGCCTTAGCTGGCTAGAGCCCCCACCAAAAGCCGCTTCCTTTGCATCCTCGAGTCGCTTCAGTAACTCGGCATCATCAAGGGAAACAGTGGCCACGCAGACAGGCACACCATCGGATCTAGGCTGATGCGCAGCGCCTATGCCGCACAGAATGGCCTTTCCTTTCTCGCCTTTCTTTCGTGCGACCCTGGAAACATGCGCATTTAGCGACCTTTGCAAAGAAATCTCTTTCTCAAGACGGAAAGGATTCAGAATATCACGAGGCTGAGCAAAAATGGGTACCTTCAGCTGCACCACATCAGGCTTCAAGTAAAAGTCCACCTGCTGATCTGCATCATCCTGCAGATGCCTAGGAAGAGTGAGCCCCGCCATGATCACATTGATCGGCTGGTCCTGATCACGCTCCAAGAGAGCGATGTGCGGCAGCTCAAGCTTCTTTAGCTCCTCCATGGCAGCAACAAGCTCAGCATGGGCATCCGCCTTATACCCAGGCACCTCAGTGAGCGGCACGGTCAGCAACTTGGCCTCCGCAAGCTTGTCTACGGCCGAGGTCTCACCGTGCGCAATAGCGCAATTCACAACCTTCCCAAAGGATGCGGTGACCTCAGGATGCTCCAATGTGCACATGGCAGCCAAGCGAAGACCATGGCTGATCAACCACCTACAAAATAACACAAGTGTTAAAGCAAGAAGGTCCAACATATATACAAGTTATAACGAAGTAAATCAGCATATACCTGCGCTCAGCCACAGACTGCACAAGATGGGGGTACAACTCCTCATCGTACTCAATGCTGAGCTGGCGGAGCTTCTCCTCTTGCGTCTTCAGGGCAAGCTCAATGCGGCTGCGGAACTCTTCAATATTAGCAAAGTGCTTGCTTCTATTCTGCTCCAAGTACTTCAGCGCCCACAACGAGTTACGCCTTTGACGGTCTGCAAAAGCGCGCTCCCGCTCCAACTCAGCCATCACCATAACCTTCTCCTCACCCATTTTTCGCGCAGACGCCTCTGCGCGCTCCAGTTTAGCCTTGGAGCTCAGCTGCTCAGCTTTAGAGCTTGCTAACTCAGCCTGCACAGACGCTAATTGCGCCTGCAGCCGGGAAACTTCCTCAGACTGGTACACCCGGGCTTGCGAAACCAGCTCAGACTGGCGCACAGCTATGGAGGCCAACTCCTCCATCGCAGAGTCAAAGGGACTCAACTCTACTGCAATGTCCTTCGATGCAGACGCCTCAAGGGGACTCTCCTTGGGTGGCGCACTCTCATCAACAACACCAGCAGGCTGTTCACTGTACGAAAAATCAAGAAACAAGATCAGCGTACGGAAAACAGTCAAGCATATACCAAATCCTAAGGGATTATTAAAGACTACTTACTTGGGGGGAGGAGTCGAGGACACGTTTTTCTCCTTCTCAGCCTCAGTTGAGGACACGTCCTTCTTCTTCTCAGTTTCAGTTGTGGACGCACCTCCACCAGACTTCTCAGCTTCCACACTGAAGACACAGAGCAACACGGTTAGAATAAAATACAACTTGACAAAAGTTCATAACTAACAATTCAGATACTTACTCCATCTGCACCTCAGTAAAAGATGGGCCTTCCCCAGCCTCAGTCCGCGGCCTCTTGGAAGGCCCTTCACCATAACCACCAGACGCTCTCTTCCGCGTCAGTAGGGAGACCTCCTCCACATCATTATCAGAATCCTCTAAATGGATCAAGGGGGGAGGAGGCGGCGCAGCTTCAGGACTTGGCTGTACAGGAGGAGCCACCTCCTGAAGTGGCTCAGCTGCTATCACACCAGGGGAGCCTTCGGGATCTGGGATAACCAAATCCACGACGCGCCCTGCCGTCGCCTGCAGAATAGTCTGCTCACCATCCCCCAGAGGACGCACCCCCACCGCCACAGCACGCGGATTTTCCAGCCTCACAACAGCAAACAGATCCATATCTGCGCATCAAGTAAACAAAGGAAAGCAAGTTACATAAAGTATGGAAAAAGAAGAAGCGCTTACACTAAATAACGACAGTAAGGCAACAGAAGGAGCACCCACCCGTGCCATCCGCATTCAAGAATGTGGGGACCTCCGTCTCATGCTCAAAGAAGTTGCGACTGATGCCCATATGCACCAGGAACGCCTCCGGATATGGCTTGATGGGAATACGGTTCTCATCAATGATCGCCGCATGATCCGCGTTATACCACGTCTCAGGGGGGCGCTCATCCTTGGGCAGATCGGCACGGGTGTAAAACGGGAAATGGTCAGGGAAGACGGCTTCGTCAACCCAAAAGAATTTTTCCCTCCAATCCTTGAGCTTATCTACCTTCTGCACGTAACATTGCAACTTTCCAACGCGCTTCGAGAAGGTAACCCACCCATTTGATCTTGAGTATGAAGTTAATTCATTATTTAAATTATGGTTGACTTCACAATTCGATCTAATTGCCAGTTTTGAGTATGAACATGAAATCAGACAAAGTATTTGCTTAGACCTATGGATATATAAAATAGGGAAAATGTTGCCTAATAATAATAACTCAAATTTTTGACCCGTGACATTATCCAAAATCTACATATTTAATCACACTCGGTTGAACATGAAAATAATTGCGTCCTTTACCAAGATGACATAAGGATATGAATTAATTTTACATTTCACGCTTGTAAAATTGATGACATATTGAATCTACGTGTTCGGTGTGTTCCAAATTTTAGTTGTAAAATAAAATATACAACGAAGTAGGTTTGACAACTTCGAACTTTTCATCCAAAATTTTTTAAACAAGTTAAGTTGCAATGTAGTCATTAATGGTCATAACCGAAAATCCAAACACGAGAAAATTTACAACATATGTAAACTTTTCTCATCCAACTCAAAAGCTAACAACAAAACCATCACCAGCGCTAGACGGATCCACAAATCCAATACGAAAGGATCCGTCTAACTAAACCGACTTGCTTTACCCCTCTTGTGCGCTTTGGACTTGGAACACCTACCAGCTCCCTACAGATCCACGGATCCAAAACAAAGGATCCGTCCCTATAATGGATCTGTTCATATCTGAAAACGGGTATATACATACCCACTTTTCTTGATAGTAAGCTTATTCCCCCATTTTACCATTATACTAAACGAACGCAGCAACCTCAACCTCTCAATTGCAATCAATTTTGCCATTTTCATGCCTCAAATCATCAAGGATTACTCATTCCTACTCTTTGCCAACATCAATCGTAAGTGATTTCATCTTAATTTCTTCTTAAAAAATATGAGTCGTCTAAGGTTTCTATTATGCACAATAGCTAATTTGGAGATTTCAAAATTATGAAAATTTATGCTTGTTTAGGAGAAGGATTTCATGATGTATAACTATTATGCTTCCCCTAAATATCAATTATGCATACATATGTACAATTGCCCATAAAATCGAATTTTGTAAAAACCCCAAATTGTTTTTCGCAAAAATTCTCACGACTAGGACATTCATAAAAATTTTCACTTGCATTGTTAATACAAAATCAAAACGTTTCATCATGCATCATAATCTCTTGAATGTTAAAGGAGATATGTAATTACTATTTATTTCCGCCACATTCAATCGAGCCATATTAAACAAAGGATCGGAGTGATTGGGTTTATTTCCGCCATCATAATCTTTTCTTAAGGTTTAACCAAAAGACTTTATAAGTAGCTACTACATATAATGCTAAATTGTCATTGTTCTAGAAAACAAATTAATGATTATATTTCAGCATCTCCTCCGACTAATGCATCTGTAATTCCTATACCGACTTCGACCAACCTCTAATTTTGTTATTTATTGATGAATATTCTCTTTGCTTAAGAAATAATCAATCAAACTTAAAAACCTGATCCCGTGACACTTGGGTATATAAACCATGATTTTATCATGTTCAATGAACATTCTTATTCTTTACAGAAATATGTTCCACAATTATTGACTAATTTGTAGCTCACACCTTTATATCAATTTATTCTATCACGAGTTTTCTGTAATGAAGCGTAAAGAATAAAACAACTATATATATATATATATATACACTAAAAAGCAAGGAACAGTGCCCCGAAAACAGTGTAGCAAACATAATAGAAAGTCAGGCTCTTCTTCTGTTCTACGAATCTAACTAATCTACAGTGTAGCAAACAGTAGTCCCACAATTTTCAGTTTAAACCCTGAGGTTATTGATCAATTACAAAGTTAGTCTTTAACGGCCGCTACTTAACAGTCGTGACTTAAATTTGCAACGGACCAACAACTTCAGGGGCTGTTACTGTGCAAATATTGTACAGAAAAAGCCCCTCAGGTTAACTTCTAATTTCAAAGTTAGTCCCTAGGGACTAACTTTGCAACATACCGACACTCTCAGGGACTAAAAATGAAAATATCAGCGCTACAGTGCAGAACAGTACCCAGGAATAGTTCAAACCTTGGCAACGGAGATTTAATTGTAATAGGGGTAGTATAGGAGAGTTAGCCGTGCAAAACAGTACCCATGCCCATGAATAGTGCAGAACAGTGTTTACTATTCATCGCAAATTACGCAAATAATCCCTCATATAACAGTACCCATGAATAGTGCAGAACAGTAATTTGCAAAATGCCAATAAATTTATGGACTTTTTCCGTAAATAACCATACTAATTTCATAAATACTTAACGAAAATAGTACTTGCGGTAACCGATCTTTTGCATATTTAGTCCTTAATAACAAAAATATTTTTTTAACAACAGTTTCATTTCGAGTTTATATTAAACAAAGCAATCTCACAGCAACGCGCGGGTACCCCACTCGTTGATACTATACATCTTTTCAAAAGTATAAATTGGCATAGAGATTTTGACCCCTTGCACCCTTTTTGTATGCTTATTAATCTTTTTCAATGACCCGACCCCATGTAATAAGTGTGTATTCTTGCCACTTTTTGTTAAAAGTTAACCGATCAACTAAACATTTACCGTCTAGATGCGATTCACTGAGCCACTAAGGCCAAGTCAATAGCCAATTCTTAGTCATTGAGATTGCTCCAATGGACAATAGTATAACACATCTTAGTATCCTGATTTATCACATATCAGTATATCACTGTCCTCTTTATAAATACAATGTAATTTCTTGAAAAATGATTACTTTTATATAAATTTAAATAAAATATCCCCAATGATTTGCTGTTTAACTTTCTTTATCAACTACTATTATTACTTTTTAACAAGGAAAATAAAATAATATGTTAATCGCTTTATATAAGTTTGTTTTCAACTTATATATAAAATTATAAGTTTGTTAATCTCTTTATAAAATTATCCTCATGATCCTTTACAATCTGAGTTAAGTAAGTCTGGTTTGGACTCAATTATATGTAGTTGGAATATCTTTTTCTCGTTAACTTTAAGAAATGAAGAATCAAATATTAATTAATATACATAGAAAATCTAATTTTGATCTAGCTAATTGAAGAATCAGATATATTATTCTCAGAAATGGACTATTTTATTTAATTGCAAGTACACAATTAATTAGAATCACATTATACTAAAGTAAGAAGAGAACCTTCTCATGAAAATACGTACTAGAGATAAAAATACAGCTTGTTTTATCGCATAAAACATACTCCGACGAGTACTTCTCTCGAAATTCCCTGTTAATATCATAATTTAAACTTAAAAATACATACCTAAGTTACTGTATTTTGCATTTTTTAATAAGTCATCTCCACCATCACCGTTCGCTAATATTGGATGTGCATGTGTGTATGTGAATATGATATATGTAATATGTACATATATGTTATATTTATGTCTGTAAATACAAAATTATGAACTCTCGTGGTTAACAAATAAGGTATTAACGTACAACAGTGCTTAGATTTTAAATTTTGCATGACATTCTGACTCAACTTTCCTTGTCGAAATCTCAATAAAAATGTCACAACCATTTGTAACCTTCGCTCTCCTTTTTATGATCTTAAAAAGACTTACTTCCCCCTTCAAGGTTGCAGTAGAAGTGAAGTTCAGATGACCCGATTCGATATCATTATAAAAATTTGGATTTGTCACCATTTTCTCCGCTGTCACATTGGCATAAGCCGTGATTGTATAATTACCACGAGCTGGAATCTTGGCATGCTCAATAGGGATCTCAACTATTAAGGTTCCTCTATAATCAACATATGCAATGGAGTCTCGAAACTTGAAGCTCCCATGATTACGATTGCTTATTGTCACGTTTAACACAATTGTTGCATTTATGCTAACGTTAGGTAATAACTGAAACTCAACGTTTTCTAGGTGCGTGGGATGGGTTGTAACCTTAGGATGTTTCAGTTTGAAGACCGTAAATAGTAATATTATAGAAACAAGAAGGATGATCATAAGCAGTGCAACGAAGCCGCAACATATCTTTAAAACCTTTCTCGACTTCACTTTCTTGGCCTCCATTGCTTCCAATTGATTAGATGAATTTTATTATCTTTTTAAAAGTGATATTTGGGAATTAAATAAGGGCAAGAACTTAAAGAAAAACATTGATAGTTATTTTGTTTGTTTTGCACATGAGATAGTGAAAGATTTTTTTGACTGGCGTGGCACGAAAATACTCATGTTACCTTCTACTATCATGAAAAAGACAATCTTTCATTCTTTGTTCTTAACTAGAATAAGATAAGATAACAGTAATATGCTGTCTTGTAAAAAAAAGTAGTATCATTTAAATTTAACTTAAAAAACTTGTTTTTTTTTCTTTCTTTTTCGCCAAAAGTAAATTTCATTGAATTTCAACAACATGGTTGAATAAAATTACAACAACTATAATGAACTCAATTCAAGAAAAAAAAAAAAGAAAAAAAGAAAAAAAGAAAAAGAAGATATACATCAATAATGCTTTTTGTCATGATTATGTAGCTTTTACTTGTAAACAGTATAATTTCATTGTCAAAGTTATTCAAAGGAAGTAATCTAAGATAATTGATTAGATAAGACCGGTTGTGAGTTTTGATTCACTAAGGTTTATTGTTATATTTAATGTAGTCTATAAATATTGTTCAATAATGAAAAACAACTTACGAGGTTTTTATCAATCTTACATGGTATCGAAGCGATTTTGATCCTCAGACCTAAGTGGCTAAGTTGAGTTGCCGCCTCCATGTCACCTCGTCAAACCCTAGCAGCCACCATTTATCCATTTTCTAAAAAAGAAAACAATTTTTGGCCAAAACCTTACCTGAATTCTGTTTTGGTCATAATTCTTTGGGCCATCTAATCAATTGTCTAACAAGTGCATGAAATCCTAGACGAATAGACCTTCATCTTGTAGAACATGATGTACCTGTTGCTTCAACTCGGATAAGAAGTCGCTGAATATATTTCCCTCCAAACGAACACGAGTTGAGAAATACATTCAGCGAATAGACCCTCATCTTTGAGATTTGTTGCAAATTGGATTGAAACCTAAAGATTAGCTAATCTTGGGTTTTCGGCCACGAGGATAAGTAGAATAAACAACGTTTTGATTATTTTATTAATAACAAGAATGTGAGGTATGGGCGGTTATGGGTTGGGGCTCGTGAATAGGAAGTGCTCGTTTGTGTATGTGGAATTTTAGTGTCTTTCGTGATACTAGAGTGAGTTTGCGTGACAATAGAGTGATAAGTCTCCATCACACCAGGGTGTGGTTGAGGGTTTTTTCTCGCCACATCAGCTCGACATCATCAAAAAGCAATACCTTTGTCTTTTCCTTCAACTACTGCAATTCACTTTCTCTCTTCTTTTTATTTATTTTTTCTATTTTTTATCATTTAAAAATACTCTCAATACATGAACAATCAACCACAACAACCAATAATATAAACTCTATCTCTTCTTCCCTCTCTATTTTGTTTCGTGACTCAAGTCCCGTATGAATGCTTTTTTTAGGTTTCGGCCGAATGATGGGTGTGGTCCCCTTGGGTTTTCCCGTGTCCCACACTCTCTATCCTTAGAAATTCACCAACTTTCTTAGTGTGGAAGGTGTGGTTTTGAGTTTTCCCTCAACATCAGCACTGTGTCATAAATTAACTTCCATTGTCATTTTCTTAAACCTTTGCAACACTCTCTCTCTCTCTTCCATAAAACTTTTCTCATTTTTTATCATTTAAAAATATATCAAAACACACATACCCACACATAATACACACAAAAATAAATATTTTATTATTTTTTCTTTTTTAGTACTTGTAATTTTGTTGTGGGAGTAAAGTGCCGCGAGGGAAGAAATATAACTTTTCCTTTTAGGTGGGGTGTAGTGTTTCCTTGATTCCCACTAGAAAAATCCCCTTTCCCGTGAGTTTTCTAGCTACACACCCTTTACCTTTAGGAACATGTACCAAAGGACTTTCCATCATATTTGAACTTTCTAGAGTATCACACCTTTGAATGACATTTGTGGGTAATTGACAAAAAGTACTGTCAAATGATGGAAAAGAATCATCATCAAAATGTTTGAAATTTGATTTTGAATTTGAAAAAACTACAGCATGTGATGTACCGGAATCTTTAATCCCCGCCGGTGAAGAAACTGATTTTCTTAGTGCATCGTCTTGCTTGGAACCATTCTTGAGGTCTAGTGAGAATCCTCCCAAACTCAACTTCGATAAATTGACTCTAAACTCGTTATCTTTAGAGTAATCCCTGTCATTTTCTTTCATAAAAATATCACTATGCACACCTGTTAGGCCAATTCAAAGCTCAATGATCATCGACTAGGATTTGAACACAAAATAACCTAAGTGTAAATGAAGTCCCTGAATGATACAACATTCAGGCGATCATCTTTAAGAGTTCTTCTTAGACTAAAAGAGAATCTCTCGAGTTCATGAGGCGGAACTCAACAATGTAAAGTTTGAACCTGAAAGAAGATGATAGAGTCAGTGAGTGATGACAATAACTCACTGACTCCCCTTGATCTCCTCAACAACAAAGACATCTTGAACTTAGATACTTAGGAAAACTATCTAAAACAATAGGCGAAGACTTTATTGAAAAGATAAGTGATAGCTACTTATCAAAGAATGTCAACAAAGTAAAAGAGTTGGGACAAAAAGGGAAAATAGTTGTCAACATTGTACCCTAATGTAAGGTTGGACGTGTTCCAAAAATAAAAGCATTTAATGCAGTAAGGTGTCAGTGTACCTTCCCAGTTAGATACTTGACACGTCGCTATTAACCAAAGGGTATCCACCTTTACAATTAATGTGTTAGCATAGTTCTTACTTAAACACATTACTTTGGTTTGGGTTTAAGAAAGTGATGAGATCACTACATTTTTTCATTCAACTTTGATTGTTATTCTGCAAACAATCATAGTAAATTCTTTAATTCATTTTAATAATAATTTAAACGTTGAAAAACGTTGTTGTGTTTACTGTTTAAACTAATTTACGCTTTATTGCTTTAAAGTATTTTAAACTTACATCTTATTAACTTAGTTATCTTAAGTCATATTCACTTTAAAGGAACAAGTAGTTAACCAATATTTTTCTTGATGCTTGAATACTCACGAGCATATTAGTTTAATCATGACAGAGGCTTATTCTAATCTTTTTAGACAAACATTAGTATGAGGCATGCATAATAGTCTACCTCATTCACTTACAATTCTTGTGAAATTTGACTAGGCGTTTGTTTTATGGGTTTTGAATGGGTTTGGTGGGCTCCACATATATATAACTAGTTTGGTTCATGGTTTGATTATAAAAAATGGAGTAAATTACACCGTTCGTCCTTGTGGTTTGCTTTAACCGACGAGTTTCGTCCTTTGACAAAAAAAATGCACCGTCCGTCCCTAAGTGAGAAACGTTATGTATCGTTGGTCCCTCCTTCTTAGTGCAAATATTACGATATTTAAACTAAACGGTTTCTTCGGTTTTAATAATGACAAACATGTAACTTGTAATACATAACGTAAAATGTGCAAGTTACTTGTAAACACAAATCATCAATGCATACTTACATCATCACCTCCCGACGTCTCAAGTATGCTTCAACGAAGTTGTAGATTTCCATCCCGACATAAATCACTCAAGGTATGGACAAACAAATCTACTACTTGACAAATGATCAAAGGATTATATTTTTCTAAACTTCACATTTTTATAAATGTGACAAAACATTTTTCAAAAATACATTTTACAAATTATTTTTGAATTAAAAAGAAATGTTTTATTTGGAAAAATCATTTCAAATTATTTTGAATTACCAACAGTCATTTTCCCCCCAAAACAGCTCCAACTTCCCCAAATAAACCTTCCCCACTAAAGACAAACGAAGGAGCGTCTACGGCACCATTAAATAGGTACGGCTCCATTAAATTTAACGGAGCCGTCGGGTATTTAGTGGAGCCGTGGGTCTGTAACGGTCAGATTTTCCCTTGCCTATAAATAGTGGACCATTCCACACTTCCAACTTGATTTTCCAGTGAGTTTTTCTCTGGTATAGTCCACCTCACTTAAAACACTTTCCTTGATCATTTGGAGAGTCTTAGGTTGTTTAAGAGTGATCCAATCATCCATTCAAGTGATCCTCTTCATTCCTCTTGATTAGCAAGAGAAGAACACAAAGTATCCAAGTAGATACAAAGTGTTGTCATCCCTCTTGATTAGCAAGAGAAGAACACAAAGTATCCAAGTAGATACAAAGTGTTGTCATCCCTCTTGATTAGCAAGAGAAGAACACAAAGTATTCAAGTTGATACAAAGTGTTGTCATCCCTCTTGATTAGCAAGAGAAGAACTCAAGGTATCCAAGAAGATACAAGAGTTGGAGTTGTTAGGTCTTGTAACATTTGTTACACTCTTGATTGTATCATAGCATACATCAAGATTGTTTTTCTTTTGTGAGAGAGAGAGAGTCAAGATCATTGTGATCTTAAGAGATAGTGAAGATCTCTTGAAGCCATTGGGCTTGTGTGATTGATCATGTGGATCAAGGGTAGATTGGGTAGATCGTGGTAGATTGGTGCTAGCTAAGATTAGCACTCGACATCTAGCTTAGTGTCGGAAATAGGATAAGCGACGTGTATGGTGTAGATCGGGTAGATCGTGGTAGATTGGTGCTAGCTAAGATTAGCACTCGACATCTAGCTTAGTGTCGGAAAACAAGTTAAGCGACGTGTACGGTTTTCTCCGCCTAAAGGGAGTTTGTTGATTAGTGAAGTAACTCTCGAGTTGGGTACTCGGGGAGTGGAGTAGGGCGAAGAGGAGCTTCGTGACCGAACCACTATAAATCACCGTGTCCGGTTTGCGCCTTCTAACTTATCTCTTTACTTTCATTTCATTCGTTATCGCTTTATATTTATAATTGCATAGCGTATATGTTTGTGTGGCTAGTTGCTTATGTCATGATTGATTATGTATGCTCCATGGTTTGATTGTGCATATGTTGTAGTTTACTATAGTCATCTCTAGATGCTATAAACTCATAGTTGACACTTTTCATATTACGTCACACTCGATTGGGTGTTTGATACAAAAAGTTTTTAAGTTTTTAAATGGAAACGTATTCACCCCCCCCCCTCTACGGTTTCCACAATTGGTACCAGAGCCACGTCGCTCAAATTTTTAAAACAAATGGTTTTCAAAATTGAGTACGATCCATGTATCAAATTACCTATGAATGTGATGAAATATGATAAGTAATTAGTTGTCTAATACTTACAAGTTTTGTTGTTAAGTATACTTTGTCATACTAGCTTGAAGGTTTTCTTAAACCACTAAAAGAATAGTGTTTTTAAGTGTCCGGTCATGTTTTCAGAACGAGTCATTAAGTCATGCAGTTCTGAATCAGAAAACAGACCACGGTACCACTAAATATTGTACGGTACCGTGGGTTATTTAACGGTGCCGTGCATCTGATTGTCTGTTTTTCATTTTTGGTTCATTTTCAAAAATCCATATAAAATCAACCATGAGTCTGTACGAGTCGTGTCGCCCATCATTTTAAACGATGTTGAGTCTACTTTCATTTGAGAAACATTTTTATGAATTAGTTCTAAATGAAAGTATGTTAAAGTCCTTGATTTTCAACTAAAGGTCTTCTGGTCATGCAGTTTGCGTAAATTTTTGGTCAAACTGAAAAAGGGCGATTCAACTTTTAAACCTTGACGTGTTTTCAAAGTGTCTTAGCAAAAATATTTGAAATGGGGAGGAAATCAATTCGTTTTCAAATAAAATCAAGCTTAGTATACATTGTTATACATAATACACAAAATGACGATAAGTATTTTTGTGTGTTAAGCTAAATTGCTATTTGCTTACTATAGTTTTTCGGTTTATGCATTTATAAGGCTCATGCTAAATCACTTGCACTATATTAAGTAATTAGTTTGCATTGCATATAGGCATCAACCATTTGTCTTGCATTTGTTGCAAGTTCTTAAAATGGTTTAGTAACTTTCTTAGGAATAGAAACTAAGTTGGTAGATAATGTGTGTAGAAAGATATTGTCTTACACAATTATTTTTCCAAAGGTTTAAGTGTAAAAAGTATATCACCCCAAAACACTTAACACTCTCATAAAATATGTAACATGATCTTTAAAACATTACATCATTTTATCTTGTTTGACCATGGGTTGTCTAAACAAGATAAAAGGTCAATCTAATACATTAGTACTTAAGTAAAGGAAAATGTATTAAACTTGAATTGATCTAACACACATACAAAATGTTTTAGACATTTAGTATTTTACGTATGTTGTATAAAAATAGTTACGATAATTATTTTTATACTAATGAGGTGTCGAAAAACTAAAAGTATTATACTTAATGATATAAATAGTTTTTCTCAAATAAAAATAAATGACAATATCAAAGTAGTAACTTAATATGTCATTAACCTCACACATACAACTAGTATTAGAATAAATAGAACACACTCCTTAAATTTTTATTTTCTTTTTAAAAAGGAGTGATCGTGAGGGTCAAGAAAGATTTCGAGTACATATCAATTCATTATTCAAATTATGATTGATATCATCATCGAATCTAATTGACAAGTTTTCGAGTGTGGACATGAAATTGGAGTCATTATTTGTTTTGTTTCAAGATAACATCAAAACATGATGAAACATATTATCTTGAATCTACATACTCAATCACACTCGAATGTTATGAAAATAATAACGTCCTATCAAGACAAAAATAATATGCATCGGATCATAATTCACACTTGTGTTGAAGATGCCATATTGAGTCTTGTTGTCCAATAGTTGTGTTCCAAACATTAAACTAATATGTTTAAAAGATGCATAAAATACACAACTAAGTAGGAGTGACAACTTGGATGTTTCATCCGAAATATACAAGTAATTTACATTGCAGTGCAATTAGTAAATGTGTCTTTCCGAAAAACCAAACAAGAGCAAACAAACAACATATGTAAACTTTGCTCATGAACAACTCAACACTCAAAGTCACATGTCTAGTAAAAGTGTCATACATAATATGTTATTAACTATTATGTAAGTCATCAATCTTTGAGAATATCACATGTATTTCTCTTATCAAAAGATTGACAAAGGATAACTTATATCCTATGCATCTTATTTTCTTTGTGACATAAATGGTTATGTTACAAGAGAATACATTGCATCCTGTTAACAAATATAGGATATTAGAGTTGAATAATAACCTAATATGACATGTGTCATTTCATAAACAAGTAAAATTGGTCATACACTAAAATACTTGTTTCACAAATCATTCTTAAGAGTGATAAGTTTCCTCTTAGAAAAGCATACTTGTTGAAATAAACAGTATGTCTCATTTTAAATAAAACACTCACAAAATCTATTGAGGTAAGTAACCTCTACTAGATTCTCACTCAAGATATGCAAAGGAGCATTCTTGAAACACACACGATGTAGTAGATTCTACATTGTATCACATTAGAGTGTCTCTTGGTTCTAGGAAACAAAATCATGTTAAAATAACATGTAACAACTCAACAAATAAAGATGTTGTTCAAGAGATCATAAAATACACCATCTCCATCAAATAACATCTAAATCTCAAACACGAAATTAAAATATTTCGCTTGCCTTTGTTAGGAGTTGTGTAAGACATGTCATTCTCTTAATCGACCTTCAAAGTATGGTTAGTTGAGTCATATTAGGTCATGTATTAGCGAAATAAGCTAATATCATCTTTGCTACACTTCGATAGGCAAATATAGGAATTTAAATTCTTCTAACATGAGAATGACTACTGGAGAACCTATCGCACTAGAAATTCAATTTGACCTAACGGTTGAATTGCTTCCAGGAGAGAAGTTGGGTTTGTGGTATAACCCGTAAAAATGGTCGTGTTCAGCCTTAATTGAGCACCACTAGTGATTGTCTCATACTCATTCTCTAACTTGAAAAATTTTCATTCCTACATTTGACTAGAGATAGTTTGCATCGTTGAACTATATCTCCCATTAGGATGTCATCTTAAACAAGTAGTAATTAGGATCTGCCTTAGCAAACCTAGATTGCTTGCATCCCACATACATGTTTCAAAATGATAACATGTTCTCATAAGACATGATTAAATGTCTTCATGATCTTAAATTCTAAATGATTATCATGTTTTGCATGATGTTTGCATTTATTCCTTATGTGCATTTTACTTGATTTACTTGTAAAGTTTGCACCCACACTATGTTCTTTTAACACATTAGGAATTAGGTATGCCCATAACTATGAACCCTTAGAAGTCATAGAGCCATATACTAGTGTCAAAACCCATAAGTCAAAGTAGTCGCGAAGTTACCCTAATTCCCTAGTCATCACTTCGCCTTCTTCCAAGTAATACACCTCTTTTTCATGGGAAGGTTAGGAACAAACCTAGTAGAACTCGGAGTAGGGTTGACAACCTAAATATTTCATCCGAAATATTCAAGTAAGTTTAACTTGCGATCGCAATTGTTAAATGTCATATCCGAAACATCATACTCAAGCCTTTTAACAACATATGTTAAAACGCTCATCCAAAGGACTCACGAGTTACTATATAAGTAATTAGTAGTTCCTTTCATCCTCGTGTGAATATACACGTCTTAAGATCCCAAACCCTGCTGCAAATCAGCACCATAGGCCTAGCTTTACATCTTTCAAAACCCCATGAAACACTCACGTGCGAAGCACATAGAAACCCTTAAATCAACCAAACCTCTCAACCGAGAATCCCCTTACCATCTCCGTCTAGGTCTAGGAATGATGGAACATTTTCCATAAAACTTATGATTACTTGAATATTTCACTGGAAATATTGTAGTCATCTCGTGCGTCTCGTCTCATGACTCTTTAAATATTTCACTGGAAATATTGAGTCATTCTTTAAATCCCTCTCATGACTATCTAAATATTTCACTGGAAATATTAAGTCATCCCTCACGTTCCTTGCATGATCTCTTGAATATTTCACTGGAAATATTGAGATCATCTATTCTATTTCGTGTCATGACTTTTAGATATTTCACTGGAAATATCAAGTCATTCCCTCGATCTCGTCCCATGACTGTTAGATATTTCACTGGAAATGTCAAGTCATATCCTGTGTCTCGTCTGATGACTTTTTAAATATTTCACTGGAAATATTAAGTCATCTTTCACATCGCTCTAATGACTACCTATGTATTTCCTCGAAAATATAAAAGTCATTTCTTCTCGTCCAGTACCGGTCAAAGAATTTATTAGGTATAAATTCTCTCCTCGTGTCGAAAAATCTCCCTTAATCAGCGAAGATTTATTCGTAAAATCCTCTTAAACTCCAATGACAACTTAAATATTTCATCCGAAGTATTTAAAGTTTATTTAATTTGCGAAATGCAATTAAATGTCATTTCTCGTTCTCGACAAACGTTCATCGAATCCCGGTGGATTCATTCATAAAGGAATTTATTCGGTATAAATTCTTTTAATCTAAGGTCCAGAAAAATCACAACATATGTGAATTTTCTTTGTCAAAAATCTTGCTTCCCACTCGATGTAGTCTTGAACCTAAAACCGTCTCCTATCAGAATAGATTGTATCTATCATCTGATTCCTAAGCCTTTTCCCTTTCACTTCCGCATGGTACTAAACACTACCAATGCTTCCGCATCCCACTCATCTCACACACACTTCAAACGAAGACATTAGGATACGTTGAGATAACCCTCCTTCATCAACATAGATAACCCTATAACCTTATCACCTACCTCACAACCCTGAAGATTTTATCTTCTTAACCCTTAGGATATCTCCAAGTAATCACATGCCTCATCATATAAATATTCTATGAATATTCAAAATGATTGAGAAGAGCTACGTGACTTCAAAGGTGAAGTTTATCGTATGCTATCCACCACTTGTCATGACGTTACTAAGCTCATCGCTTCTGTCAACGTTTGTTTTCCTCTTTATCTTTTGCATCTTGTCCGGATGGTCATAGATTAAGGGGGAGCGAAAACACACTCATATAGCCTTTTACCAAACACTCTCAAGAACACATTAATGTGGTTCTTATTCCCTAGGAAACTTCCCTTTAGCTGCCCAGAACTAGGCTGCACAGGAAAATTCGTGACTTCCAGGTCACGGTACCGTTAAATAGGCCACGGTACCGTTAAATTTAATGGTACCGTGTGGTATTTAGTGGTACCGTGCCTATGTTTGACGAATTTTCACTGTTTCCTTTAGATCCCTGCATCCCTAACCTCAAACATGCAAAATTTTGCAAACTCACATACACCCTAGGATTCCCTCACTACACCATAGGACTCTAACACCAACTTTAGTTCGAATCCCACAACTCTTGCCTATATAAGGCCTCACCATTGCAAGCTTATCTTGCATCTCACACTCAAACCTTACAACCTTCAACTCATGGATCATCACACTCAAACCTTACAACCTTCAACTCATCAATCATCACACTCAAACCTTACAACTACTCCTCACTTTGGATAAGTGATAGTTAGTTAAACAACCTCCAACCCTCACAATCACACAAAACCTTTCATGCACCAAACTATCTCTAACACACAACTAGGATCATCCAAACTAGAAACCTAGAACCTCGTTACCTCAACCCTGTTAGAGATATCCACCAACAATCCTGTTAGGATCACATGCACCTTTTCTTTTTCCCTTTTGAAATATATCATGCATCTCATTGTCAGTGCAAACGATATATTAACCTAAACCATCTTTTCCCACCTTTCCTCAAAGGGCAAAACCAACATCTTCAACCACATCATCATCATCCTCCACCTTTAGGATTCCTACACCCTTACCTCCACCAAGTCCACCACAACCTTTAGCTATCACACTAACCCTATCACCATCAAACCTCCTTGGACTTGGCACCAACACATCATCCTTATCACCATCACCATCACCACAACCTTTAGCTCTCACACTAACCTTGTCACCTACATCTCCTTTTGAACTTGGCACTAACACATCATCCTTATCACTATCACCATCACCACAACCACTAATGGGTCATCCCATTATTTATCCCCTACAACCACATAACCCAAGTTGTCCTTGTTGTCACCACAACCAACACTCTCCCACCTTATGGAATCATTTAGGTATAACCTCTATCGAGTCTACTTTATGGCACGACTTGTCATAATAATCATTTAGAGTATGTCTTATTAACAAACTATCCTTAACATCAATCATCTTAGGTAGATGATTATGTTGTTCAAAAGGTTTGTTAGAACTTTCCTTCCCAATGACAACTTGGAAGAAGTCATTTAGTGCGTCAGTCAATGAACGAATCTCGTTCTTGATTAGTGTGATTGAGTGAACAATTACACCTTAGGTTTTCGGTCGGGTTGTGACACTTACGTGTTAACATAGTTTAACCCATGCATGTCTTGCTATGTGTATTCTATCCCTATAATGTTGCTCCTATGCTGTTATATATTATGTTGCATGAAGCTAACCCTTGATGTAGGAAAAGCATTTGTATGAATTTGATCCATGGATCCGCTAGACACTAAGGTAAATAAAAAAGGGGATTAAGTCACCATAGGAGAGCATTGAGCTAGGGGGAGCTCGGGAGTATTTGAATACATAGCATGGAGTCGTCTTCACAAGTGTTGATAGAAGGCTTCACTGGGATGATGCAAGCTCGCCTTTCGGGGGAGAAAGGATAGTAGTGCAATAAGGGGGAGTAGGAAGTAAATCCAAGGAAGCGCTCGAGGCAACTACCTTTTTGATTCGACAAAAGGGGGAGAAGGAAGTGTAAACAGGTAACTTTTACATTTTACTATGTCTTACGGTTTACATATTTGTCATCATCAAAAAGGGGGAGATTGTTAGTGCAAATATTACGATATTTAAACTAAACGGTTTCTTCGGTTTTAATAATGACAAACATGTAACTTGTAATACATAACGTAAAATGTGCAAGTTACTTGTAAACACAAATCATCAATGCATACTTACATCAACACCTCCCGACGTCTCAAGTATGCTTCAACGAAGTTGTAGATTTCCATCCCGACATAAATCACTCAAGGTATGGACAAACAAATCTACTACTTGACAAATGATCAAAGGATTATATTTTTCTAAACTTCACATTTTTATAAATGTGACAAAACATTTTTCAAAAATACATTTTACAAATTATTTTTGAATTAAAAAGAAATGTTTTATTTGGAAAAATCATTTCAAATTATTTTGAATTACCAACAGTCATTTTCCCCCCCAAAACAGCTCCAACTTCCCCAAATAAACCTTCCCCACTAAAGACAAACAAAGGAGCGTCTACGGCACCATTAAATAGGTACGGCTCCATTAAATTTAACGGAGCCGTCGGGTATTTAGTGGAGCCGTGGGTCTGTAACGGTCAGATTTTCCCTTGCCTATAAATAGTGGACCATTCCACACTTCCAACTTGATTTTCCAGTGAGTTTTTCTCTGGTATAGTCCACCTCACTTAAAACACTTTCCTTGATCATTTGGAGAGTCTTAGGTTGTTTAAGAGTGATCCAATCATCCATTCAAGTGATCCTCTTCATTCCTCTTGATTAGCAAGAGAAGAACACAAAGTATCCAAGTAGATACAAAGTGTTGTCATCCCTCTTGATTAGCAAGAGAAGAACACAAAGTATCCAAGTAGATACAAAGTGTTGTCATCCCTCTTGATTAGCAAGAGAAGAACACAAAGTATTCAAGTTGATACAAAGTGTTGTCATCCCTCTTGATTAGCAAGAGAAGAACTCAAGGTATCCAAGAAGATACAAGAGTTGGAGTTGTTAGGTCTTGTAACATTTGTTACACTCTTGATTGTATCATAGCATACATCAAGATTGTTTTTCTTTTGTGAGAGAGAGAGAGTCAAGATCATTGTGATCTTAAGAGATAGTGAAGATCTCTTGAAGCCATTGGGCTTGTGTGATTGATCATGTGGATCAAGGGTAGATCGGGTAGATCGTGGTAGATTGGTGCTAGCTAAGATTAGCACTCGACATCTAGCTTAGTGTCGGAAATAGGATAAGCGACGTGTATGGTGTAGATCGGGTAGATCGTGGTAGATTGGTGCTAGCTAAGATTAGCACTCGACATCTAGCTTAGTGTCGGAAAACAAGTTAAGCGACGTGTACGGTTTTCTTCCGCCTAAAGGGAGTTTGTTGATTAGTGAAGTAACTCTCGAGTTGGGTACTCGGGGAGTGGAGTAGGGCGAAGAGGAGCTTCGTGACCGAACCACTATAAATCACCGTGTCCGGTTTGCGCCTTCTAACTTATCTCTTTACTTTCATTTCATTCGTTATCGCTTTATATTTATAATTGCATAGCGTATATGTTTGTGTGGCTAGTTGCTTATGTCATGATTGATTATGTATGCTCCATGGTTTGATTGTGCATATGTTGTAGTTTACTATAGTCATCTCTAGATGCTATAAACTCATAGTTGACACTTTTCATATTACGTCACACTCGATCGGGTGTATGATACAAAAAGTTTTTAAGTTTTTAAATGGAAACGTATTCACCCCCCCCTCTACGGTTTCCACAGTCCCTCCTTCTAACAGCCCCCATTAACAGCCGTTAAGTCACTCCACTTTATATCCAAATAAGGGTATGATGGTAAATTTGCTATATTTTCTTTTTTTTTTTCTTGTAAAGACTAACAAATAAAGAAATAATATTAAAACCCCAACTACCTCTCTCACACACGCCCTCTATCATCATCTTCATCTTCAAAATTTAAACCCCCCATATCCACCCACCACCATCTCTTCCATTCCATATCTGGCCACCACCACCTTAATCTTCAAAACATAACCACCATCACGTTCAAACACAAACACCACCATATTTACTTCTTTACAATAAACACAATTTATATCTCGAATGTTTTAATACCTGAATATCATAAATCTCAATAAATAACTGAAATTTCTGACAAACCCCAAATCAAGTCATCTTTGGGAACACCTTGGTCAAAGATAAAAGAAAACAAAAACCAATACATTTTGCCCTCATTTTCTTCCACGCTAATATACATAAGTTCTGTTACAACTTTTTGGCCCAAATCATCTCTTTAACACAAGTTCTTTTTGGCCCAACTCATTTCATCGTAGTATGACACAAGTTCTGTTAACACAAGTTCAACTGTAACAAAACCTATTGTCATCATTACCACCGCCACTGCTGCATCTACTTCACTGACGGCGTCATACCTTTTGTCGCCGTCTTTCTTCTATGAAACCGTAAAAATAAACAAGTTCAACCATCAAACTCATAGATCTAAAACCCAAATCAATTTCACAAACAAAAATCAAATTCGATAACCTAGAGTGTTAAAACCAATTCAATAACTAAAATGGTGATTCCACCGTCGCCCAAACCAGAAACAACCACCATCAACAGATCTACATGGTGGCCGTGGTGGTGATGAGTCTGGTTGCTGCTAGTGGAATCATATATGGATAGGGGTGGCGGCAAAGGGGTTGGTGAAGTGAGAATAATGATGATATGATGGGTGTTTTTAGGTGAATATAAAGTGAGAATAATGAGACAAAGTGAATATTTGATGAAGTGAGAATAATGATGATATGATAGGTGTTTTTAAGTGAATATAAAGTGAGAAAATGGGTGTTTTTTTGGGTATTTGATGATTCGAAGTGAGAATAATGATGATGGTTTTTTTTATGAATTTAAAAATATTGGGTTTTGTATAATAGTTGTAGGAAAATTTTGTTAAAAAGTAGAGGTATTGTTGGTGATGGTAAGTGAGGAAGATGAAGTAAAGAAAGAAATGATAAAAAGACAAGAATACCCTTACATGCGTAAACTTAACGAGAGTTAGTGTGTCCCGTTAAAGTGAAGGATCAATGATACATAACGTTTCTCACTTAAGGATGGATGGTGCATTTTTTTTGTCAAAGGACGAAACTTGTTGGTCAACGCAAACCACAAGAACGAACGATGTAATTTACTCTAAAAAATGGGATTCAACCCCTATGGCCTCACATATTTTGAAAGAAAAGGGGTAGCCGAGTTTTGATGGGTTTTAATTTTAAAATGCCCCCGTTCCAATTTACATCTCACATTTATTGGGCCTCATTTAAAATAAAATTTATATTAAATTATAAAAATTGATTATTACAGTAGTAATTTAGTTAAATACATATTCTAATTTTTTTAATTTTCTTTCTCTCTTTTACATCAAATTCAAATTAAAATCCAAATCTGAATGTAAATCCAAATTCAAATCTTAAACCCACCTATAAACTAAACGGTCCTGATCTTGTCCTTGCAAAAGGCAATGCGTAGACAACATAATCAAAGACCTCGCTCTTTACTATTTTTTTTTACCGAAGATTGAAAACAAAAGGCACTTTTTTTTACTTTCATCATTAAAGAAATGCAACGTTTTCCAGATATTCATTTTGCTTACTATATTATAAAGCATTAAGGCCTACTAATAATGGAAACTCTTAAAATTAAGTAATCCAAGTTATAAAGCTAAAAGTACAAGTAATTAAAACACATTTTCTAACATTTACAAGTTCTTAAGCTCAAAGTACAACTAATTAAAATAGAAATACTAACATTAAATACAATAAATAAATCATTATGTACATTAAATACAATTAATTAACGGGTCAATAAATACAATTAATGCAGTTATTAAAACACCCCTTACATAAGAAATACAAATTATCAAGCATATTGTACAAACAACTTAAACACAATTCATGCATTAAATGTCACTAATACAAATAATAAAGCACATTATTCAAATATTCAAGCCCGAACTGGCAACGGGCCAAATGGGCTCGAGCCCGAACGGGCACGGGCCAAACGGGCTCGAGCCCGAACGGATACGAGCCAGTTCGGGCTCGAGCTAAACGAAATTCTTGATATCCGTAAATTTATTGTCAAAAAGAACATAATAAACTAAAATACATGATTTACCGGAAAATTTTATTTCAGGGTACCCGCCGCCGCAACGCGCGGGTACCCTGCTAGTTCATTTTGATCAGTAGTACCATTTTGAAATTGAACCTCCACCTTTATTAGTAGTTTTATTTGAGTTGATTTCTTGTTCTTATCTAAAAAACTTAAGATGTCTATTGTAGTTTATAATGTTGTAAATTTTTTCGATCTTGATTTGTATAAGTTATTCAATAATTGTTTAATTTTGGATCCAACTGTTTGTCCTTTATAGTATACTTTGACATTTTAACGACCTATAATTGAAATTATTAGTAGTGATGTGCATATTAGCCAACTTTCCATATGGCCTCAAGCGTCAAGCCTATTGCAATAGGGACTTTGATCGGTCAAATCCATGAGGCTTGAATCCTTTACTGCATAATGACCATTGTAGGTGTTCACATTACGGGCATTATCCACATAATTCGAAAACCGAAGTTAACTGAATCGATTTAAATGGGAACCGAATTTGTAAAACGGGTTTTGGGTCAAAATCGAAACGAATTAACCATTTGAGTTTCAGTTTAATTTTGGTCTTGGCAAAATGTAAAACAAGATGTACCAGAAACCGAATATATATCTTTTTTATATTTGTATACATAAAAAAACTATTGAAACGTTTCCAAATATAAATATAACATTTTTTTAAGTCTATAACCTTTATTTGCTATTAGTAATGTATTTCCTTTCAAAAAATATATGAATATATATTGTCTAAGTTTCATAATTTAATATATTTAGTGCTAATAATATATAATTCAAAAAATTATTAATTATTCAGATTCCGGGTAAAAATCCTAAACTGATCCAAATTCGAATTTGGTTTAGTCTGTTTCATAAAAAAAAAAAAAAATAAAAAAAAAAAAAAAAAAAAAAACCTTAGAATTCGATTTGGTTTTTGATTTTTCCTTAAAAAAGTGTCAACCCAGCCCGAATCGAGAAACACCTCTAAACTATCAAAAGGAGTAATCACATCGAAAATTTCACTTCACAACGTACTAATGGAAAAAAATTGAACTTGCTAAACAACTTGTCAGTTTAAAAAACTATTTAGTACCAGAGGGGGGCCATTATCGACACGACATGAAATACGATCCGAGACAAACACGAAATAAACAGGTATAGGTAAGGATAAGCAGGTTCGGGTAAAAAACAAGTCAGTCTATCTAACTCGTTTAATAAATGAGTCAAGTTATTATAAAACCTTGAAACAGAAAATATAAAGTTTGACAAGAAGTACAAAACATAAATTGAAAAAAAAAAAAAACACGAAACACAAACTGATAAAAAAATCATCTTATACTACTAACAGAGACAGTAAAAAGTGGGCTAGGAGTGGTATGCATAATAACACCATAGATGGGGTTTGAATTTGTAGTTAGTTAGATAATGAACAAATAATTGTATTTGTGTTTTATTCTGAGTTTTATTGAAGTTTCCAAGTGAATTATGTATTTTTTTTTCATCCATTTTTTTAATTTGTATATAATTTTAACACTTAAACTAATTAACTTCAAATTATGAAATTATCAATCTATCAACGTGTTTGTCCTATTTACAGGTTCATGATAGAGGTGAATTTTTTACGGTTAATAAATAGGTCGTGTATCGTGTTTGTTGACGTGACAATCCGCCAACCAAAGAGGTCAACCCCAATACAACTTGACTGCTAATTTAACACGTAAAGAAAACCTGGCCCAATATAAATAAAGAAGTGTATGTTAATTTTGATGGCAACATCTACTAGTGATGTGCATATATAAATAGTATGGGCTGAAATTTTGATCCAGTAAATGGAAAGATTCTAAACATCTTAAATAACTTGGTAGCTCAAGTCCATTGAAGAAGAGTTGAAGGCCCAAAACATCAAACTCAAAATGATGACTTACCTTATGTGTTTTGGCTCAATTTTAAAGTATGGCTCAATTTGTACAAGATAATATCATATATAAACATTTTTATATTTACTACTGTATTATGTCAAAATGTTATGCATGCAGTACTCTAAAACTAGTCGACGTAAGAACGTGATTTCAGAAAGAGTTGAAATGATCATCAAAAGTATATTAAATCATACCTGTTAGCGATGATTCGTGCAAAAAACTTATAGAAAAATCAAAATACTTTTGAGTTTACTCTTGGACTAATACCCACAACACCATGCTAAATATTATTGGGCTGAGTTTAAAAAGTTAAATTCATAACCACATGAGACAAGTCATTTTAAGTGAGTATAAACAACTCTTTATTTTGATACTTTCACCTTTTCCACAAAAGAACAAAGCATATATAGTAAGCAACGCCATTTCTTGTATGAAATCAGCAACAATAACAACTTATTTAATTTCATTCCTTTTCTTAGCCGGCCAAACGTGTAACTAATTAACACCTGTGCAATAAAAAGTATTTATAACTAATCATTTGATGTTGATTGACCTCTGTTTTCTTTTTAACAAAATACCTTACTCTCTGTTTTGGTGATCTTATCAACATGAATGATTTGCTCAGTGTAAGTTTTTGTTCTTAATTATATGTTTTGTAATCTTAGTTATTTGATTATGAGTTTAGATTACTTGTTCTTCTTGCTGTTGTTTTTTTTGTTATTGTTTGTGAATTGTGTTTGAATTATCTGTTATTTGTATCATTTTAAGGTTTTGTTATCTTTGTTAATGTTAGTTAGTTAAGCTTGGTATACTAGAGTCTAGAAAAATACCCATAATTTATCTTAAGATGTATTCTTTTTAGTGGAATGAATTTTGCAATTTCGACATGATTAATCGTCTAGTATGGGGTTCTGTGGGTTTTAATTTAGTTTTTTGGGTCATGGTTAGTTTTTACCCGATTCCTTACTTTATAGGGTCGTGGTCGGAAGTATTGTTTTGCGTTGTTGTAGCTTGTAGGGTCGTTATAGTTTTTAGGATCGTTTGGTCGAAATTGTCTTTTTAGGGTCATTGTATCTTCTAGTATATTGCTAGCTTGATTTTTGTGTAAATTAATTACCTTAAAAAAGACAAGATTAAGGAAGATTGGAAGTCAATATGTGTGTTCTCTTTTTCAAATAATATTATTTAATTGGTTGATCAATATGAACTAGGTCTTCTTATTAAATTGATTCTAGTGTTTTAATGATCACATTTGAGTTGGTTTTTTTGATTAAGTTTGGAGCTTTTGTTTTTGCAGCAATGATATTATCATAACGAATGCAAGGTTGTTATTACTTAAAGTACATTGCTAAGATTGATAAAAATATATGTTGCCGTGATTGTTCTTTTCTTTGTATGATATAAACACGAACCACTAAAAAGAAAACGTTAAATGGACAAATGCTGCAACTATGTTGCCTTGAAGTATGATTTAGATACAAATCACAACTAGATATTGTTGGTTTGTTTTTATCAAACTTTTGTATAACTTTAACGGTATTTCTTGTGAGCATGTATCCTAATTGCTCTTAGCTATGCATATGATTTCTGTGGATTCTTGAAGCGTTTATATGAGTACATATGGATATTAATAGTAATTTTCAAAAAAATTCGCATTTCGCGTGTCAGGAATCGTTTGTGAGCGATGCTCGAGAGCATCCTCCTAGAGATATGGATATTCAAATGAGTACTCGACTTCCAAGGAGTAATTCTGACATGGGAATGGAAGCTTTTAACAAACAGGTATAATTTCATTATATCCATTAATATCCGTAGTTTGTTAAAGAAAAAAAAAATTGTCAAAATGTTTCCGTTTTTCTTATGTCTTCAAAGTATGTTTTTGGTTCCTACTAGTTTTGTTTTGTTTCCGTAATAATTTATCTTTCGTTTATCGAATGTAGATACAAGAGATTGAGAAGCAAGTGGATAAGCTTTCGATGTTATTGAAAAAACTTAAGGTATGATTGCAATTTTCATGGGACAGAGGAAATAAACTCTATATATTCGGTTTATAAACGTGTGTCCACCACTGGTATCTCAGGATTCTAACGAGGAATCAAAATCCGTTACAAAAGCATCTGCTATGAAAGGTCGGTTCTTGATTATTAGGAACGATTCAAAAAAAAATTAGCCATTTGATGACAAATAGTTCTTGCTCTCAGCTATTAGGAAGCGAATGGAGAAAGATATTGATGAAGTGGGAAAGATTGCACGTAATGTAAAATCAAGAATAGAAGCAATCAATAAAGAGGTATTGCTCTTCTCTGGTAATGATATGAGCATATTAGGCAACGGGTCAAGACGGGTTGGGTTGACCTAAAAACATTTTTCTTGTCGTTTTTCATAAATAATCAACAAATAAACTTTATACACTATCAAAAATATAAATTATGTGAATAATTTTATAGAACAACTTTGGACCCATTCCCTTTATTGCTATTTTTTTTGAAATGACCCATCTGATCGGTTGAGATAAACATGACATTGATTGACCCATTATATTAGTTGGTTTGAAACTCCATACTTGTTTTGCTAATCATTTTTATACTGTCGTTTCCATGTGACTAACCATTTCTATTATGTAACTAAACAATGCCCACAGAACTTAGCTAACCGGCAAAAACCGGGTTGTGGGCCAGGCACTGGCGTCGACCGATCTCGTACAAACATGACAAAGTAAGTTTCAGTTATCTATTCTTATTATAATTTGGGATATCATAAACATTTTATCATTTATGAGTTAACTCAGTGAGCTGAGCATCAGTTAGTTGTATAGCTGTTAAACTTGAATCCACGACACACACACACACACAAAAGAAACAGGCTCGTATTTGAGACTTTTATATTGACAGATTTTGTTTACAAATTTGCAGTGCTTTGGCCAAGAAGTTCCGAGACATAATGACTGAATTTCAGGTGTTATAAATCTTTGTCTGTTATTCCGTTTTCTCTTTGTAGCTTATAGGTTTATCTTTTATAAAAGCATGTGTATAATTTAATATATTCAGACATTGAGGCAAAAGATCGATGATGAATACCGTGAGGTCGTGGAAAGAAGAGTCATTACAGGTTCAGTTTTACTTAAGAGTAACATTTGACTTTAATGTCTTAAATGAGTTATTATGTTGAATCTTTAAAATTCAAGATTACTCGTCTATATTATTTGACAATAATGTCTTGTGATTTTTGATGTTTAAATTTGAAATGTGAGCAGTTACGGGAACCCGGCCAGATGAAGAGGTGAGTCTAAATTCTGACCCGACAAAATGTATTTATGCACCATGTGTTTTAATGATGTTAGCCTCATTGATCGATTATTGTGCTACAGACGATCAACAACCTCATAGAAACCGGAAATAGCGAGCAAATTTTCCAAAATGCAATGAAAGAAATGGGACGAGGACAGGTAAACCCGTTTTACTAGTATTCCTTAAGGTTCCACTTCTAGCAAATTTGATATTTCTTTATGCATTAGTATCTTCATTATATTTCACATTTTTATTAAGCTCCTTTGCTCACTGAAGGTACTAAATACACTGGAAGAAATCCAAGAAAGGCATGATGCCGTCAGAGAAATCGAAAAAAAGCTTCTTGACCTTCATCAGGTGATATATATATATATATAGTTAAAGAGATAGTTAACATATGATGTCTGAATTGTTGGCCACATGGACGTCCTATTTCTGCTGTATAATAGACTTGTTCATTGTTGATGTTTGCCAGATATACCTTGATATGGCAGTCCTTATCGATTCTCAAGGTGACCTATTGGATAACATCGAAAGCCAGGTATGGTTTCTGGCCG
>CP139509.1:161710424-161735384 GCA_021014915.2 Artemisia tridentata subsp. tridentata
ATTTTTTTCTTGAAATAACTTTTTTAGAAAAATATTTTTTTTCGAAATTATTTTTCTTTCCATTTTATTTTTTAGAAAAAAAATTTTTTGAAATTTTTTTAATAATTCTTTTAGAAAAATATTGTTTTTTTTAATTATTTTTCTTTCTTTTTTATTTTTCAGGAAAAAAAAATTTGGAAAAAAAAAAATATTTTTGGAAAATAAAATAAAACGGCCGTTAGTAAAAGGACTAACGTTGCAAACGCTTATTTGGTTAATGGACTAACGTTGCCACTTGCTAACGGAAAAGATAACGTCAGTTAACGATAATGACCACCGGTGTGCAATTGAAAAACCACAGGGACCAACGATGCAAGAAAAAAAAAATAGAAACTGAGAGTGAAATTTACCCTAAACCACAGGGACGAACGGTGTAATTTACTCTTAAAAAAAACTGTGTAATATTTATAACGGATACTTATCGTAGGACTAAATGAGTAAAGTCGTAAGCCTTTCTCATAATCTATATTTATACTACATCATAAAGGATTTGGGACTTCCTATAAAATAAAGTCTTTAAATTAAAAAAAAAAAAAAAAAAATTACTATAAAAGAAAAATTAAAAAATTAATGTAAAATTTAAAAATTTAAATCTCATTTAAAACATATAGCAACCCTTCCAATAATGATATATTTTAATAGAATTGTTTATAATAAAAGTTCATTAAACTTATAATCACCAATTTAATGCTAAAATTTGAAAAGTAAAAGTACTAACTATTTATACTATTAATACTACTTTCGAAAAACATATATCTACTACGTTATAAAGTATTTGGGACATGCTAAATAAGGAATGTTTAAAATGAAGAACATTTACTCGCCACAATAGTCACCGAGTACTTGCCGCCGTATTGCGCGGATATCATTCTGGTCTTTTAGAAAACATTCGATCCATTTTATGCTAGTTCATTTAAACTATTCTCTTATTTTCATATAATATTTTGGTTATGGTTGTGACTAGTCTCTGCCTAAAGATCGAAACATATATGGATATACCCTTTTGGAGACGGAAAACATGTGGTACGTGGTTATTTTAGGTTGTCTAGTTGAAAAGTATCTTGAAATTTTTATCTCAATTACACGTCTAGCCATTTTTTATTTTCTGTTGTTTGAAACGTGTTTTTATCTTTATGACAACCCCGATCGGTTGATTAACTGAGACTTTCTAAGCTTTACCAAAATGAAATAGAAAAGGATTTATTAAATACTTTGACACTTATATTGCATGTTAAGATTCTACTACTACTACCGTGAACTTGTAAGTGATCGAAATTGTTAACTTGGGCTATATGTTAGCTCAAACGTAACAAATAGTATGTATTACGTGAAAACGAAAATGAGTTGATCGCTTTCAGGGATAAGGAATGGCCTAAGTAACTGAAAAATGCAAACTCTTATTAGCATTAGCAAACATACTTTTAGGGGTGTTTGGGATTGCGTTTTCGCAACAGATTATCTGATTATTGCATTCCGGAAACGTTGATAATCAGTTTCAGGTGTTTGGAAAACAAATTTGGAAAATCACATTTTTGCATTTTCAGAACCTCAAAACACAGTTTGCAAAAATCAGTTGCCTACTTGCGGTTGGAAAAAGCCATTTTCTTTAACTGCCAGCATGATGAAAATACCTTTAAATCTTCATTTTGCTCATCAAAGTACTGAAACATGATCATCTGTTTCTAGTCGGAGTTATAAGAGGCAAAGAGAAACTTAAAGATAAGAGATTTAACAACCACCAAAGGTTTACAAAATACTCATTTACTACCGATTTTAGAATAGCTCATATTAAAACATAACACCTCATTTTTGTGAATGCGTTTTTTAAAACTTTTGTGATTGTAGCATAGTTCATATTAAAATACTCATTTACTACCGATTTTAGAATAGCTCATATTAAAACATAACACCTCATTTTTGTGAATGCTTTTTTTAAAACTTTTGTGATTGTAGCATAGTTCATATTAAAATACTCATTTACTACCGATTTTAGGCCCAATATCAAGATAACTTGATATATACCGAAAATTTGTTTTTTAGCCCAACATAAATAGATTATATTAATTCTTGATACCATTTAGTTATCGATATATTTTTGTATAAAGTTTACTTTAACAAAGTAATGTTATTCGTTAAACTTAAAAATTATAAACAATAGAAAGCAATTTCTATTTTGGTCATTTCACTAATTAATAATAGAAAATATGATTTGTCAAATAATAATAATAATAATAATAATAATAATAATAATAATAATAATAATAACTGATTATCTGGTTATTGCGATATCAAACATCAGAATCAAATCCAAACACTATATTTCAGAATCACGTTTTGCAACAATTGATTATCTGATTAACCATTTTCAAAACAAATAATCTATTTTCAATAAGCAATCTCAAGCACCCCTCAATACTACTAAGCATGGTGCATTTTAAAGTGATGAAAACAAGGATTTTGAATGCCCGCACGTTGCGTTGACGATTATAGGTTTAAATTCTTAGTTAAGACGATTATAAGTTTATTATAGTTTTTGATGACGTATAATATGGATAGCTGGCCTATTGGGCCTGAACCGTACTATACACATTTGGGCCCCAGCCCAACAAAGTAAACAAGCACTATATTTCAGAATCACGTTTTGCAACAACTGATTATCTGATTAATCATTTTCAAAACGAATAATCTATTTTCAATAAGCAATCTCAAGCACCCCTAAATACTACTAAGCATGGTGCATTGTAAAGTGATGAAAACAAGGATTTTGAATGCCCGCACGTTGCGTTGGGTTTAAATTCTTAGTTAAGACGATTATAAGTTTATTATAGTTTTTTACTAAAAAATGTTTTGTTGTACTCATTTATAGTAAAGCATAAGTACCTCTTGAACGAAATTGTAGAATAATATAAAACATCGTTATTTAATTTAGCTAACTCGTATTTGATTGAAAAACTAAATTTTATTCAAGCTTGTACCTCATTTGAAGTTATGTGTTCTCTGTATTTATGAAATTATCTTTCCTTTTCAGGCCTAATTTGTTCTTGTTAATAAGTAATCTTGTTTGGCTCGTTCTGTTATACTTCTTTATATGCGAAATGGTGTGATTTCTATCGACTGTAAAAATATGACTAATTTACTAAAAGATTGATTACCTAATTTTGATGAATATCTTCGCTAGAAGCCGAATAACTTATTCATGTGGGTCTGATTTTCAAGTTCGAGCATTCTCGTGTCTTGCCTATATACGTGAATTAATATCATAATAAGCTAACAATTACCAAATAAAATTAATGGATTAAGATACTTGAGAAAAGGTGCTTGGCTGAGAGAGATTGACATAAAAATATCAATTGTAAGTATGAGTCAAAAGTTATATTGAGGTTTAAGTAAATATAAGTAAAAAATGTAATTTATATAAATTAGAGGGAACAAAATATAAGTAAAAGGGTAAGGTTAACAAGTATAACAAAACATAAGTACGAGGGCAAAATCGTAAAACTAAAATTGCATTATTACGGGTTAAAACCCTTTACCCGAAAACTAAAAATTAAGGGTGCGTTTGGTTCGTAAGTGGGATTGGAATTGGATTCGGATTTGGGAAATGTTTGAAAGATGTGGGAAAGGTTTGAGAAAAAGTATAGATTTTGAATTAAATGAAGAGAGAGAAAATAAATGATTGATTATTTTATTTTATGTATTTTTTTTTGAAAATTATATATAAATTTTGATTAATGTATAAAAAAGAATATGAGTTAGTTGTGAGTGTGGGGACCACTAATATTGCAAAATGACAAAAAAAAAAAAAAAAAAACTCAATCCGGATTTTTTTTTTTGATTCCACCCAAAATTGCCAAGAATCAAATCTATCAATATTTGATAGATTGATTCCATTCCTCGGGGCCCACCATGCAAACAAACTCAAATTTTTTTGTTTCTTTCATTCTATTCTCTTCAAAAACTTGAACCAAACGCACCTAAGAAATGGGTTAAACTAATTTATAAAGTTTAATGACTGTGATACCTTTATTTTACTATTTATTCTATTTACTTTGAAAATTGATATATAGGAAGATAAATGGTGATATATATACTTTTGTTGAATGTACACAAAAGATAAAAGAACATGGTTTGATAATGTAGGTTTACTGTGAATAAGTTTTGTTTTTGTTTTTTGTTTTTTTTTTTGTTTTTTTTTTTATATTTTTTTTTTTAATTGTTGTAAGGTCAAGTTAGTTTAACAATATAAAGATAATACAAAAAAGATAGCTATTTTTGTAACTTTTAATGGTGCGTTTAGTTGAAAGGAAACACTTTTTTCTTCACAAAATGTTTTGTAAAAAATAAAGAAAATAGAGATTTTGTTTAAATCATATATTTTCAATCAAAAACAAAAAATTTGCATTTTTTTACTTTAATAAGGGAAACTACAAAACAAATTTTATTCGTTTTCCTTGTAACCGCATTGTTTTCTTCAAAATAGAAAATAATATTTTATGAACACGTTTTTATGTTTTGGAGAAAATTAAATCCCCTCCGTTTTTTTATAAATGTTGCTACAATTGTTTATATCCCAAGTCCCAAGAACCTTTATTGAATCATGAGAAAGTATTTTGGTTGCCAAATGACTTTGGCTGGCTTTAAGTTGAAACCCCAACTATATGCATGCTAATTGCTAACATGCACCAAAAATATGTCATATTGTCATAGTGTTATGTTATGAAAGTATGCGAGTATAA
Organism: Artemisia tridentata subsp. tridentata; assembly: GCA_021014915.2. Taxonomy (NCBI): domain Eukaryota; kingdom Viridiplantae; phylum Streptophyta; class Magnoliopsida; order Asterales; family Asteraceae; genus Artemisia; species Artemisia tridentata. The sequence goes on from CP139509.1 coordinate 161,715,200, forward strand.
ACATTGTTGGTAAAATTGTTTATTCTAACATGCTTCAGTGAGTTATGATCAGCATGTTTTGGGTTTCCAGATACTTATAGTTGGGCATCAACCCAAGCTATGTGTGTGTTAAAAATGTAACAAAAAATATATGCATTGATCTCATAGTATATGAAATTATAAACATTGTTGTTAAATTTGTTTAATCTAGAACGAGTCGGGCGCCGGTGCGCCGCGTTGCGGCGGGGCGCTGTATTTGACAAAAAATTTAATTAAGATTTTAAGACAGAATATTGATGTAAGAGGCCGGCTACGGATAACCGCGTTGCGATAGACGCGTTGCGGCAGGGCAGTGATCTTAGCCTTAATTTACGTTTAAAAAAAAAAGACCCATTTTGCAAAGACCCGCAAATTTTGAGGCTATTTTTCGCCAATTTTTTTGGATTTTTTTTGAAAAAAGGACTACTTTTGCAAAGAGGCGACAGATTCAGGGGTATTTTTTGCCAATTTTCGAAACTTGATTTTGGGGAAAATTTTTTTTTGAAAAAGGACTACTTTCGCAAAGATGCGTCAACTTCAGGGGTATTTTTTGCCAATTTGCGAAATTTGATTTTGGGCTAGTGTTAACCGGGCGGGGCCAAACCAGCCCGTTACTGTAGCGGTGTACTGTAGCGGTGGATGACACTACGTCGTTTTAAACGGCATTTAATATATATATATAATGCTTTAGTGTTTTTGAAGTTCAACAAGTATATTGAATGGAAATTCATCGGTGTTAGTTATCCACCGGTCTTTTGACCCTTTGTTTTTCTGTTTCTTCTAGGTCGCAAATGCAGTGGATCACGTTAACATGGGAACTGATGCGCTTACCACAGCTAAGAGCTTACAAAAGAGATCAAGAAAATGTATGATGATCGCCATTATCATGCTTCTTGTCATAGCCACCATCGTCATTCTCTCGATCCTAAAACCATGGAAGAAGAACTAAAATATCAACAATCAACAATTGGCATAAAATCCTAAACGCAGATAATAACCATTTTTTCTTTATACGTGAGATAACTGATTCGTTTTTCAAAGTATTTTAATAAGTAAATCAACTTCATACTTGTTTGATATTTTGTGTAGTCATCTTAATTTCTTGTATTTCCTTATTTGTATTTTGAAACAGACAGGAATTTTGAATTATTTATATACCATTCATATGATAGTACTTGCTTACACCACTGCATTTGATCACACTCCTCGATCGATCCCACATTATATTATTTGTCACTACTCGATCATTATCTTATTCATATGAACTAGGCTCATACACAAAAGAATCCAAGTTTTAACGTACCAGAAGACCTCTAAATTGTTTGTATGTTAACTGAGATAATCTGGATTGGATCAACACAAACACATCGATGTTTATCTGCAATTCAAGTCGTCCAGAATCTAGTTACGTACTCAATCTTGCAAATTAATAGTAGCTTGAACCTATCATATATTTTGTCCAACATTCATTTTATAACCGCATACCCATGTGTGTCTTGTACACACACATGAAAATTTTAATCATAATCTTCTTGCGTTTCACTTTACATTTGTATAAGTATATATATAATATCCATACAAAAGATACGGGTCAGGTTTACTCTTTGCAAGAAGAACATCTTGAGAGAGTAGCCGTAGAAAAGTTTCAAAACGGCTACTATAATACTATTTAAGCCGCACACATGAGAGCTAAAAAACTCAACTTTCCGAGTATCCTGAATGATGATCTGGCTCCTCTTTACCAATTTGATAAACAAAACAAGTGATAAACTAGTCGACATTATTTGTGTAATATAGGCCCATTGTATTTTGGGTATAGGCCCATTGTAATTTTCAAATGTTTCATGCGTCTCCTATTCCTAAGATTCATTTCCTTCCTTTTCAAGATTCTCATTGACGAGATATGTTAAACGAATATAATGCATTAATACAATGTGGTTATTTCGGCATAAATTTCTTGTTGATGGGACTTTGAGTAGGTACAAAGCCTGTTTGGATGCAAATGATCGTTGTCAACAACTTGGGATTGACTATAATGAGATATTTAGCCCGGTTGTTAAATTGGCTACTATTCATACGGTACTTAGTTTGGGCCTATCTCGTAATTAGCTCGTTCATCAGCTTGATGTTAAGAATACATATCTTAACAGTTCTTTATATAAAACAGTTTATATGCATTAGCTACCAGGATTTGTGAATTCTTGGTATCGTTATCATGTTTGTCTTTGCAGAAGTCGTTTATGGTCTTAGGAAGGCATCGCGTGTTTGGTTTCTGATATTTGCTGGATATGCTACTCAAGTTTGATTTTCTCATAGTCATTGTGATTCTTCTACTTATTAATCTACATGGTTCCGAGATTGCTTACTTATAGATTTATGTGGATGATATTGTTCTTACAAATTCGTCTTCGTCTTCTGCTTTACTGCAACGTATCATATCTTCTCTTCGTCACGAGTTTGCTATGATAGATCTGCGTGCTCTTATTTATTTTTTGAGGATTTCTATAACTCGTACCGGGATGGGATGTTTCTTTCTAAGAGAAAATATGCACTTGAGTTACTTGAGCGGGCACTACTAGAAAAAGGGCTATCCTTGACTCCAAATGCGAGTCAAGAAGAGGTCTTATGACGCGCAAATGCGAGTCAAGGATGGACCAGTCATAAAGCTTCATGACTCGCATTTGTGCGTCATCCCTCTATGACGCGCACTTATGACCCTCCTTTTTGCGTGTCATAACCTAATTTTTTTTTAAAAAAAAAATTAATTTTTTTCAATTCCTAATTTTCTATTAAATGACAATTAAAAACCTGATAATACAAAATTAAAAACACAAATATCAAAATAACGCATTTCATATCAAAACAATGAGGTTAATTCAAGTACTAATTCAAGATAAGTCACAAGTTAATTAACGACAAAAATTACATATCGATAGCAATTCACAAGTTAGTTTGACAGGAATTCTCCTTGAACTTTCATATCTGCTTCTTTTATTATCATAATCTCTGTAGAACGCCGATGATCATCACTTCTGGAACTTCTAGATGGAGTAACATGCTGCAACATCTGAGTACAAAATCAGTATTAGGCAATCACAAGTCCCATTTCACACCCATTCTGAGTCTGCTGCTGCACAGGTCTGCTGCTGCACAGGGTGCAGGGCAATATGAGGTACTTTCAAGGCTAGATAAAACAGTGAAAGAAAAATCCTAAATTCCAACTAAAAATAGGCAGGCTAAATAAGCTGGCTAACTTCAAATTCCCCAAAGGACAGCTTATAACAACTTAATTTGACTTAATTAAAATTCTACAAAAGACTATTAAAAACCACAAAAACTGAAAATGGGGTCTGCACTACTCATTGCAGACTGATTTTTGGGATTCCAAGGGTAAGGCTTAAGGGCTTCTAATGCAAGTTTAATATGGAGAATATAGAACCTGAAAATGCAAAATAGGACTCCCAAATAAGCAGAGCTTATTAGGAGCTTAATTGTGACAGTTGAGACCTTATGGCTGCACTTCCCAACTCAAACCTGCAAAAACCTCAAAAATAACCAAGGTGATACTGCAAACAGCTTATATAGGGTGTTTTAAGCTCAATCAAATTAGACCAAATGGCAAATGAATAGTACAAGTCAGTTTTGACCCTTTTTGACTTTCAAACCAAACACCCCTTAATATTAACTGTTATGATATTAAAACTAGAAAACACTGAATTGACTTGAACTTTTGACTCTTTAATGACTAATAAAGGAAAACCAGCAAAACTGGTATCATAGGGTGTTTGAATTCGTGTTCTTTAACAATAACCAGACTCTGTTGTAAATCTAGATAACACAAAATAAAGTTATATACTTTTCTTTAGTCAACAACAACATAACTTGATCAATTGTAAATGTAGATAACACAAAATAAAGTTATAAAACTGAAAAATAAACAAGTCTGCTGCTAATATGCAGACTCTGCTGCTATTGCTATTAGCCTGTTGCTAAGGTAACCGTATTGATGTGATTTCAATTCAAACTAAGCAACAATTAACTAACTCTAACTCACACTCTAACTCAAAATAAGCCACAAGGAACGACCTACATAAAGAGCAACACGTCTACTTATAAAAAGGAACGTGCTGTAGTCGTACAAAACAAACACTTTATGTACCACAAAATGTTAATAATAACTATTTAGAAACCATACAACATATATTTCAAGTCTACAAAACGAAACAGGTAAAGTTGGCATACCCGTAGAGCGTTGTGGCTGGCGAACGGTTGCCTCAGACGCGGTGTCAATGCGCTGTGCAGAGTCATAGAAAGTAGGCCCTACATGAACATCAAAGGTGGATCTTGAATATCTATTCTATGACACTCAAAACAAAGCACATAAAAATTTGCGTAACAAAAAAGACAACAGTTTTTTACCTGTGTAAAATGGTGTGTCACCATGACTGACTGACACCATTCCTCCCGTGTTCCATGAACCACCTATACGCAAAATAAGATGGTAGGTGAAGAATAAACATAGAGGAAAAACACAAAACAATAACCATATATAATATAAAGCAGCTCCATAAGAAAAGGAATAGTTCAAGTTACCAGAAGCGTCAACATCCGCTGCTGAATGCACCGTCCCAGCTTGGAAATCAAGAACTACTGAATGACACAACGTTTCTACAACAAATAACCAATTATTCATCAAATACGCCGAAACATTTTCTATTAAGCTACTAAAAAATATACAACCACATTTGCAGACAACGTTGGTGACATTTTCTCAAAAGTTGACTGAATGTGTGGCAGACAAATTAATGTTATCTTTTCAAAAGAAATGAAAAGGCACTCCCACTTACCTTGTGAGTAAAGGCCATCGTTAAGAGGCTGACAAAAACCCGGTAATGACCGCATCTCAGACAAATAAGAATAATCGGTATCAGCAACAGACGTGGGCAAGTGACCACAATTGCTGACACCCATAGCTGAACGCACCGTTCCGGCTTCGAAGTCAAGAATTACTGAACGACAAAATGTTTCTGCAACAAATCACCAAGTATTCATCAAACATAAGAAAACATTTTCTCTGAAGTTACTAAAAAATGTAAAACAACAGTTGCAAACTACCTTGATGAGAACACGTTATGTATTGAAAAGAAAGAAAAATGCACAGCCACGTACCTTCTGAATGCAGGCCACGACTAACAGGTTGGTTAAAAGACGCGAATGGTAGCACCTCAGACAAATAAGAATCACCGGTGTTACCAACACCCGTGCCCAAGTTACTGGAGCTGCTAACATCACCGTCCCAGCTTCAAAGTGAAGAACCACTGAACGACACATCGTTTCTAAAGTGAGCTTATTTAACATAAACCCATAACCAAATAAGCCATAAGCCTGATATATAGAAGTCGAAACAAACACCCCCTTACATCTGTTTTAAAACCCAAACCCAAACACCCCTAAATTATAAGCATAAACAAAAAATGTAAGAAATAAAAAATAAAAATAAACCTCTTCTTCAAGCACAGAAGTAGGTGAATCTACTAGTGGTTGTTCCTCGATGACCTCATTTTTCGGCACCATCTTTCAAAACCCTAAAAACAAAATGCATATAAAAATTAGACCTTCAAATAAAAACATACAATCTCAACAGATCTATAAATGGAACTATAAAAATACATACCCACAGATTTGTAAAGGGGCGAGAATTGTGGTTGTGAAGGGGCGAGAATTGACTGGCCGCAGCAGTTAATTGGAGAAGAGGGGTGACGGTTGGGGAAGGGAGGAGATGGGGTTGTGGAGAGTTGAGAGAGAATTCAGAATTGTGTGGAAGAAGAAATGGGGTTTTTGTCAGAAGATAGAGGGGTTCAAATTTTTTGGGAGTTTGAAGTTTTCGTCGAGCGGGAAACAAAAATAATAAAACGCAAATGAAAGTGTAGTCCGTGTTTCTTAAAAAATTTGAGATATGACACGAATTTTATGACACATGATGAAGCGAAAAGTGTACCGCTTTTAAGGGGTCATTTAAGCCCTAAATCGTATTTATTTGATCAAATATTGCCCTAAATCGTTCCTTTTGTCATTTTAGGTACTTTTGAGGAGAAATCTGGAAAAGGAGGCATTTTGGACGTTTTTGGAGCATTAAAGTGAAGAAAACGACAAAGTCTCAAAAATCGGCTAAAAGTTACCTTTGACGGCGTCAGATTTTACTCTGGACGGCGTCATGGCTTGGCAAGAAAAGGTGGATGTGAAATTTACTCATGATAAGCCAGTGAAAATTGCATGTAAATTCTGACGGCGTCACGCTTTAACCTGATCAAGGGCGTCACGGCTTAATTCAAAGAGGGACGGCGTCACGTTCAAGGTCTGACGGCGTCAAGCCTTGATAAGCCAGAACGGATTTTGGAGAGCTAAAGAGGGACGGCGTCAAGAAGGTCATCCGGGAACCCTAAAAGCGGCGAGGTGACGGCGTCACACTCCATAAGGTGACGCCGTCAGATCCAAAAATCTATATATAGTTTTCTAATTTTTTGTCATTAGTGTGGAATTTTTGGGAGAAAACCCTAAGACGATTTTAGCATCTTTTTCAAGGCTTTTTGCCTTGAGATCTTCCATGTTACATTGAAAGATAAGTTATCAATTAATCATTCAATATGTCTATGTGTTGTTTGATTTTATCTTGTTCTTGTCTTTTGTTTAACATGTTAGGCTAGATTTATCTTGTGTTTGCTTAGATCTAATGAAACCTAGCTATTGATTATTGGTTATTAGTGTGTTATTAGTTGTATTGGATGATTGTTTATCTATGTTAGGCTTAAGAAAACTGGCTAACTTCCTATTCGGTAACTTGCTTGAACGTCTTAAGAAACATGAACCAAATGCGTACTAAAGGTTTTTATGGTTGTATTTAATGCACAAGCGAATTCTAGTGATCCCATGTTAGGAGCTTCCTAGCCGGCTCGACATAGGAGTGAAGTAGGAGCTTGTAGAGTTGGGGAAGTACGTACGTCACCCCACGATTGGTATTAAGGAATACACCCGTCATCCACGCAACTAATACACACTAATCAACCGGTAAAAGATAGTTAGGGAGTAAGGAAATCTAAGTAAACACATTTCTCTACACATAAGTTTCTCACCAACTTTTTATTTTCAGTTATTTATTTTATTTGCATTCGTAGTATTTTGGGTTAGTTGACTAGCAACTAATTCCGCCCACTCTTTCACACCCGAGATTTTACTTGCTTTCATAAAAAAATATAAAAACATAAAAAGAATCTTCCTCAACCCTTAGACCTATTAGAGTAGTTTTTCATACCTAACGAACACTATTCCCTGTGGAGAACGATCAATCCCCCGTACTTACCACTACACTATACTACATCGGTCAGGTACACTGCCTGGTGGGGTTGTAAGCCTCTTGAGATCCCTCGAGAGGTAAAACCTGTTGTAAGGTTGCAAAACCACGCATCAAGTTTTTGGCGCCGCTGCCGGGGAATAGTTATTGTTTAGGTTGAATTTTTATTTTATTAGGTCTACTCATTAGATTCCTATCTTAGTGAGATTTTTATTTTCTTTTTATTAGCTTTCCCGTAGTCTATCTTTTCTTTGTGTCTTTGTTCGTAAAAACCATTCCATTGACTCTTCCGTTCACCATTATGGAGTACGCGAATCCACCATACTACCCACCACGAAATTCATCCACTCCTTATGACATCTTGATGTTTAAACAATATCGAGGTGAACCCATATATGATGCATGGACTCGTTTTAAAAACTTACTCCGAATAGTCCCTCATCATAGCTTCGATTTAGCATCCCTAACCCAAATCTTTTTCGATCGTGTTGACCGATATGACCAAATGTGCATTAACGATTTTGCCAATAGGGACTTTAGGGAATTAAATGCTGAAGAAGCATGGGATGCCATTGAAAATTGTGCCCAGTATTATTATAGAGTAGACAACCCAACAACAAACGTTAGTACAAGTCAATTGACCACAAATTCCAAGGATCATGAAACAAGTTTGTCTGGGGATGACTATTTTGGGATACCTAAGTGGATGTCATGTAACATCATAGTACAAAACAAACACATAGGTAATCTAGATAAAATGGAGGATGAGGTGGATAATCCAAGCCCACAAAATACCCCACAAGTCCTACCATCATTTGAGGCACACACACCGCCCGTGACTTACCCGAAAGAAGTAGAAGAAACTTTAGGAATCCCAATGGAGGTAGAACCCTTGGACCAAGCACCACTAGAGGATATAGGTTTGAATACTTATAGTGATAACCTTACTCTTAGTTCCAGGGAATTTCCTAGTGTTAATGAACCGGAACCTCAACCTTTACACAACTTTCCATCCTTAGATATATTTCTAGGAGACAAAAGAGGAACCGACCCACCCATCAACCCTTATTATCCGGGTAGTTTTAGGATGAAGGAAGCCATTCACTCACCCCCTTCACCTCACGTGGTATATTTCCACCCTAAGGGTGTGTATCGCTACTTTCACCCACACTTAATCCTAAGTGTAGGGAAAACCTCCCCTATTTCCGTTAAATAAGGGTAGAGTCAGGCTCGTGACTCGAACAAAAACAAGCGCTTCTTGGGAGGCAACCCATGTTTTTAATTGTTTGATGTTTTTATTTTATTTGTTTGTTTGTTTGTTTTTATTTGTTTCCGTATGTGTGTTTAATTTTTATTATTATTGATTCATGTTCAAAAGTAATTTGTGAAAATGCTTTATTTTGTTTTTAACTTCGTCTTAACTACATATAAAGGTATTTTGCAAAAGATAAGTGTTAGGGAAATCTAAATTGGTTTATTAGAACACAAATGAACATGAATCGTAATAATATTAAATGAACATACATATTAGTATTTGTTTGAGTCAAATGCTTGTATCGAGTCATAATGATGTTTTGCAGGATTTCCAGGAAGTAAGGTAAAGGTTTTTCCAGAAATTTTCCGGAAACTTAAAATGAGAATTTTTGTCAGGTCATTTCTGACGGCGTCAGGGTTTATAACCTGACGGCGTCAGATTTAATTTTCAGAAATTTTTAAAAGTTTTGTTTTCATAAAAAGTTTTTATTAAAATCTCCACCTTATAATCTCCAGGAGTCTGCAAAGTTATCATTCCACAAGCATTATATCCTTATATATAGATTTATCCCGCCGATGTTATGCAGGTTTTCGTGTTTGTTTTCTCAGGTTTAACAGGTTATTTCGGACAAGGAAATGTTTTGAATCAAGCTTATGGCGATGCATTAGTCATGGAGCTTCAACATTACTTTGGAAGAAGATCTAACCGTGTTACTTCATTATCCACCGAACGAATCAGGGGAGTATTTGATTTCATTCTTTTACTTTATTTACTTTTACATCTTGTTGTTTGAACATTGGGGACAATGTTCATCTTAAGTGTAAGGGGAGGGTAAAAGTACGATTTTAGAGAATGCAATTGCGCTTGATTTTTGTTTGTTTAATAGTAGATGTGTAATAAAACTGAGAGAAATACTTGTTAAGGTAATTTTAGTGCCAAATTTAAAATTTTTTACAACACATAGGAGTGAAACTTTGATCTTAATGAGCGTCTCATGGATAGGAGTTATATGACTAGCACAAAAACCGTACCACTAAAAAATTTTCCACCCCCAAATATGTGAGGTTCGCCCCTAGAATTGGTAGGAAAAGCATTTATGCTATGATGTGTGTACCGGTAGCACTTAGATTCTAGAACTTGCGTTAGGACCATTCCGAGGCCACAAGTGAGACTACATTCGTGTAGTTAGATTTACTACATGATAAGAGGCATTAGGATTAACCCATTGTTTTACACTTGTGTTTTTGTTATAATTACGTTGGCTACATTGGTCAAGTAATTCTCCCACACCCTTTGCGTTGTACTCATTTTTAGTACACGATACCCCTAGTACACCCCTCAGAGCCTATCTTTTCGTTTCGACCTTTAAGCATTTTACTTAAAGGAAGAATTTGTTACACCCCACTTAAATGTACACCCAAATCGCCTTAGCCTACCTTGTATGCACTCATTTTTAGTGCATTATTGTTACAACATTTGTTTAAACCCAAGTTAATTATCTAATTGATTACATGGTTGCTAAGTCGAGTCATATCTTTGTACATATTGTTTTGGGACGATTGGGACTCATGGGTAAAGTACTAGTGTAATGGAGTAATGGGGAAGAACATCATTTATTACCCCCATATGTGCTAAATATTTTAAAAGTACTCCAAGTTTTTCAATTATCTTAATTCGAGTCATTAGAATAGTTAATTGTAAAGTTATGTAAAAGTTCAAGTGTAAGGGGAATGCAATGCCCCTATGATGTATTATTTTGGATGGTAGGGCAAGAGTGTATGAAAAAAAAAAAAAAAAAAAAAAAATCGAAAAAATCAAGAAAAATACAAAAAAATGAGAAAAAGAAAAGTAGAAAAAACATACGGACTACCATCCCGTTTCATTTTATGTTTATCTTTATGTTTTTGTTATTTTGTTATTTTGTTTCTAGCTTAAGATTGAGTCGAGTCTTGGCTTAGCAACATTGTATAGTACATGTAATTAATCAAGATCTTTAACTCGCCACCAGTAAAATATCCTTTATCCAACAAAACCGTGTTTTCCTTTTCCCTACACCTAACGTTATAACCCATGTAAAAGCCCTCTTTGATAGTTTATCTTAGGTGCTTACGCCTAGTGGAGGAGGTTTTCGATCCTTTCCCAAGCCTATGGTAATCTATTTGCTATAACAGGTAGTGAGAGATATTATCCGTTTTCATTTATGAGATTTATTTTGATGACACTTGAGAGATGTGAGTATCTAAACACTACTTGTGAGGTGCTAGTTTATAATCTCCGTGCTTATTATGATTGAAGTAGAACGATTATTTGTTGTAATTACTTTTATATTTGCATTAAATGACCCCTAACCTGTATTTTGATTAGAATAAAAGCGCATTTGCTTGAGGACAAGCAAATCTCAAGTGTAAGGGTATTTGATGAAGCGAAAAGTGTACCGCTTTTAAGGGGTCATTTAAGCCCTAAATCGTATTTATTTGATCAAATATTGCCCTAAATCGTTCCTTTTGTCATTTTAGGTACTTTTGAGGAGAAATCTGGAAAAGGAGGCATTTTGGACGTTTTTGGAGCATTAAAGTGAAGAAAACGACAAAGTCTCAAAAATCGGCTAAAAGTTACCTTTGACGGCGTCAGATTTTACTCTGGACGGCGTCATGGCTTGGCAAGAAAAGGTGGATGTGAAATTTACTCATGATAAGCCAGTGAAAATTGCATGTAAATTCTGACGGCGTCACGCTTTAACCTGATCAAGGGCGTCACGGCTTAATTCAAAGAGGGACGGCGTCACGTTCAAGATCTGACGGCGTCAAGCCTTGATAAGCCAGAACGGATTTTGGAGAGCTAAAGAGGGACGGCGTCAAGAAGGTCACCCGGGAACCCTAGAAGCGGCGAGGTGACGGCGTCACACTCCATAACGTGACGCCGTCAGATCCAAAAGTCTATATATAGTTTTCTAATTTTTTGTCATTAGTGTGGAGAGCTTAGTGTGGAATTTTTGGGAGAAAACCCTAAGACGATTTTAGCATCTTTTTCAAGGCTTTTTGCCTTGAGATCTTCCATGTTACATTGAAAGATAAGTTATCAATTAATCATTCAATATGTCTATGTGTTGTTTGATTTTATCTTGTTCTTGTCTTTTGTTTAACATGTTAGGCTAGATTTATCTTGTGTTTGCTTAGATCTAATGAAACTTAGCTATTGATTATTGGTTATTAGTGTGTTATTAGTTGTATTGGATGATTGTTTATCTATGTTAGGCTTAAGAAAACTGGCTAACTTCCTATTCGGTAACTTGCTTGAACGTCTTAAGAAACATGAACCAAATGCGTACTAAAGGTTTTTATGGTTGTATTTAATGCACAAGCGAATTCTAGTGATCCCATGTTAGGAGCTTCCTAGCCGGCTCGACATAGGAGTGAAGTAGGAGCTTGTAGAGTTGGGGAAGTACGTACGCCACCCCACGATTGGTATTAAGGAATACACCCGTCATCCACGCAACTAATACACACTAATCAACCGGTAAAAGATAGTTAGGGAGTAAGGAAATCTAAGTAAACACATTTCTCTACACATAAGTTTCTCACCAACTTTTTATTTTCAGTTATTTATTTTATTTGCATTCGTAGTATTTTGGGTTAGTTGACTAGCAACTAATTCCGCCCACTCTTTCACACCCGAGATTTTACTTGCTTTCATAAAAAAAATATAAAAACATAAAAAGAATCTTCCTCAACCCTTAGACCTATTAGAGTAGTTTTTCATACCTAACGAACACTATTCCCTGTGGAGAACGATCAATCCCCCGTACTTACCACTACACTATACTACATCGGTCAGGTACACTGCCTGGTGGGGTTGTAAGCCTCTTGAGATCCCTCGAGAGGTAAAACCTGTTGTAAGGTTGCAAAACCACGCATCAACACACAAAAATGCCTGTCGTCTAACCTTCAGATTTTACAATTTATGACAATTTTTTTATGACTTACAATTTTGCGCGTCATCTTTTAGCGTGGGTCATAAAAAGCGAGTCAAGGATAGCCTTTTTTCTAGTAGTGGTTACTTGAGCGGGCACATATGCTCTATTGTAATCCTTGTAAGACTTTGGCTGATACGGAGTCTAAGCTTGGTGCTGAGGGTGTTCCTGTTTTGGATCCTACATTGTATCATAGCCTAGCTGGTAGCTTACAATATTTACTTTTGCTTGTCCCGATTTATCTTATGCAGTGCATCAGATTTTTTTATAAATGCATGATCTCCGAGAACCTTACATGGCAGCTCTTAAATGCATTTTGCGTCATATTCAAGGTACTTTGGAGTTTAAACTACATCTTTATGCATCTTCTATTACTTCTCTTATAACTTATTCTGATACAGATTGGGCGGGTTGTCCTGTCACACGCCGCTAAACTTCCAGTTACTGTGTATTTCTGGGTGACAATTTACTTTCATGGTCGTCAAAACGTCAGTGCTGAAGCCGATTATCGAGGAGTTGCTAATGTGGTTGCTCTGACTGCTTGGATCCGAAATCTTCTGCATGAGTTATATGCGCCACATTTCTTCGCTACTCTTGTTTATTGTGATGATGTTAGTGTCATCAACTTGACTGCTAATCCTGTTCAACATCAATGCACTAAACACATTGAAATAGACGTCATTTTGTGCATGATATGGTTGTCCGGGATAGGTTCCTGTTTTACATGTTCCTTTACGTTATTAGTACGTTAATATCTTCACTAAATGACTATATTAGTTGTTGTTGAAGAGTTTCGGTCGAGTTTGAGTGTTCGTCCGCCACCTGCTCAAACTGCAGGAGAGTATTAGTCGACATTATTTGTGTAGTACAGGCCCATTGTATTTTGTGTTAAAGCTAGTCCATTTACTTTGCTTAGAGGTTACCCTATTGTACACTATATATATCCCTTGATTATTCATTAATACCATATACGTAATTTATTATTCAATAAAACTTTCGTATACCAAAACAAAGACACGCAATTGTTAGGCTGGTCACAGTAAGGGGATTCAATGCCTTCCATTTTCTCTGCCAAGTCAGCTTTCTCTCTCCAGCGACCTTCAGGCGATTGGGTGCCCCAATAAGGGCGACCATGAGAGTTTTTTTTTTTTTTTTTTTTAACACAAACTCAAATTTCATTAATAATTAAAACGTTACAAAATAATTCGAATAAAATAAAAACATTACAACACTTATTAAAAGCTAATAATCTAGGTTGTGGCGTGCCTTGATCGAATTTTTGATTTCCTGCATTTTTTGTCGTTGTAATGTGGGCAAAGATGGGTCGATTGGTGTGATATAGAATATGATGTCTTTATCATATTTCTTTTCTCGATCAAGTTCAAGTCTTTGTTGTTCTAGTGCAAGTCTTCTGTCCTCCCTTTCCGCTTTCTTTTGCTCCAGCTCCAATTCCTTTTGCCTTTGCTCCAGCTCTTTTTTCTTCAACTCGTAGTAACCATCTGCCAGCTCCTTCTTCTTGCCCAATGCCATGGACTTAATTGTATTCCATTTCTCGGCTACATCTTCCATATAAGAAGACTTGGAAGAACTCTCCGAGGACTTCATCTTATTTTTCTTAGCGACATCTCGACCAATTGGTCGCTCATTTCGAACTACTACTTCTTCATCATCAGGCACATCCGAACCCGTTTCAGAAGTCCTTGCCTTCTTTCGACCCACATCTTGGCTTAAAAAAGCCGGCATCTCATTATCCTTCCAGACCTCATGGTCCTTCAGAATTTCCCAACAATGCTCCAATACGAACGCATGTTTATACACTATTTGGTATTCTTCACACGCTCGTCTGTAAAGAGTGAGGTCATTCTCACCACTTCCATAATTCTTAAACGCATTGTCGTAAATGGCACAAAACTGACCAACTCTAGGACGAATCCTATTTTTCCATTTGGTAATTATCGAGTTGTAAGTTCTTTCTGCACCAACCTCATTTTCAAAGTAGTTAATCACTTTCTGCCAAAATCCCTTAGCATTTTGGTTGTTTCCCACAATGCTATTCTCGGACACATCACACCAAGCTTTGCACAACGCGATCTCTTCGTTACGTGACCAAAGCGACGAATCATTCTTCGTTTCCTTCTCAACAGCCTTCTTCTTAGCCTTCGTTGCTCCTTTTTTTGGTTTGACCGGCGACATCTCTTCTGAAATAGTGTTGTCATCGTCATTTGGAACCGATCCATGACCCGAACCTTGACCGGAACCGTGATACTCTTGAGTCGGATAACCCGAACCAGTTCCCACATAAAAATCAGGATTGTTATATAATTGTTCATCAAAATCACAAGCATCAAAATTCATACGGTTAACCGGAGAATAATGTTGATGACTTGAATATGAAGACATTGATGAATCCATCGTTGGACGATACACGGATTCGGGTGAGCCGTACATAGATTGTTGGCTTCGTTGTTGTGGAGGTTGTTGTTGTTGTTGGTTGCTTTGATATGGTGGAATAAATGGACGATTCATAGGACGATTTAGATAAAATGATTGTGGTGTTTTCTTAGACATATTGAATTGAGGATTGAAGTGTGAGATTTTGAATAGAGAATTGTGAGATTTTGTTGTTTGAAGTGTGTTAATATGTTGTGTATTTATAGTTGTTAAAAGTTTTTTTTTTTTTTTTTTTTTTTTTTGAACCGTTTAAAACAACGGTTAAATTTGTTTGCTTTTTGTTTTCAATCGATCGTGTAGCTGACCAAGTATGGGAGATCGAGTTAGGCGATCGAGTGTTCACACTAGGGCGATCGAGTAGTGATCGATCGACCAAATCGATCGATCGATTCTTCTGTGGCAGCCACGCAATTGTTAACATGACTTTACAGGATTAAGGAAATCAAAGAAATACAATCTATTTATTCATTTATTTCTATTCAAATTTGTAAAAGAGCTTATTTCATCATATTGAAAGAATGAAAGATATGATCACATGGTGGGGACTAAGAAGTATTGGACCACCGTTTGGCGGCTATATTCATTTTTATATGCGTGAAATAAGTGATTTATATCGACCGAACCAATATCCTATCGGTTTGTTGTTACCAGTTCCATCTTTCGAGAAATGGACCTAATTTTAGATATGGTATGATAATATTAAAAATATCGAAACATAGCAACTTTCATAGATTACAAAAAGTGCCAAAAGCATATTTATGATAAAAGATATCTTGAAAATATTGTTATGCGCATGCAAGACATGGGCTGGTTACATGATGGTTTCGGTGTAAGAGTTATGTACTTGGCTTGAAGATTGTTTCTTTTTTTTACAAACATATGAAAACTAATTTTCTATATTCGCCGACCTCTCTAACACGATCTCCACAATGTGCATGCATAACATATCAATACGAAATTTTCAGTGGTTTTACATTACTAGAAAAAAAGGGTACATACTTTGCACCACTGTTTATAGATCGACAAAGGAATGATTTATCTCGACAACATATATTTTGCAGAACAAAATTGGGAAATGAAGTAAAATTAATAGATCAACTTAATATTATAACACTTTAATATAGAACTTATCACAAATAAAACAGAATTGTAGTACATATGTTTTTAACACATGAATACTAATATATCAAGGCTGAATAATTATACTCCATAATATATTATGGACATAATTGACCACATTATTTTTAATTTTAAACAAAAATAATAATAGAAGTAGTAATAGCATAATGGTCACACGTTCGAATACTCCGATAGTCGATGATCAAATCAAACAGACGAGTCTACATTCTCGACCTCGCGATGACAACGCTGCTCCCCTCGCCCATGTCCGTCGCCCCAGACCTGGTCCACGTCTCCTTGAATTGTTCCTCAGTCACTCCTGCATTTACAACAGACGTTAGTAACACAAAAAATAATTACTAGGTCGGTTCTAGCGACACAATTTGTGTCACAAAAAGCGTAGCTGTGGATTTAATGTGATTTACCGACTCATTTTTTGTCGCTAAACGGTGAAAAGTGAATTTACCTTTGCCCATAGCAGCTGTCGAAGTGATACCACCTTGAACAGTCCTAAGCACCCTGTCATAATAATTAGCACCAGACCATTTTTGATGAGCCAATGTGTCCACACCATGTTTTCTTTCCTCCCTTTGAATCCTCTCAACATAAGCCAACATCCCTCTTGTCGCGTAATCTTTTGCAAATGTATCAACCACCAAGGCGTCAGCATGGAAACCCGCAAGTGTTATGAACTGCCAAACATAGCCCAGCTTTGCTATTGTTGGGATAAAGTTCATCATTTGGTTGTCAGTCATTCCCGAAGCGTCCCAGTTGAAAGAAGGCGAAAGATTGTATGCTAACATTGTCTCGGGCTGCATTGTCTTGACTCCTTGTGCGAATTTGGTGCACTCGACCATGTCAGGGCTCGCGGTTTCCATCCAGATGATATCAGCGTGGTTTGCAAAAGCCCAACCACGGACTATAGCGGCTTCGACTGAGCCTTTGAATCGGTAGAACCCTTCACGGGTTCTTGGCAAGTCCCAGTCCCAGAAGAAGTTGGTAAGCCCTAGCCTCGCGACAATCTCTCTCCCATCCTCATTCGACAAACACTTCTCATAGCTAGAACAGTTCATCCATTCATTTAGCTTCCTTCTTTTCTCGATGTCAGTAGAGTTCATTGCTCCAATTGCGTCAATAACAGCGTCAGAAAACGTCTTCAAATGAGCCATCGATAGCCAATTGTCTTCTAGAGCTTGAAGCTCAGGCCCACTCTTCCCAGCAGCCATTGCCTCGGATAAGAGTGTGGCTAACCCTTTGCCTTTAAGCATAGGGTTAGTCACACCAAGAATAAACTGATGGTCCCTCGTATCTATGTTGGACTGTATCAGGGTGGCACCAACAGCATCGGTACGAGCGACCAACACCGTTTCCGTCCCCATTACGTCAAATTGTAGCCGAGCTGCAACAAGCCTGTTGATATGTTCGCTAACAGCTACCAAAACCTTTCCAGCCATGTGACCACATTTCTTGGTCACAGAGGACTGATCCTCTATGTGGACTCCAGCAGCACCACGCTCCACAAAAAGCTTACAAAGCTTTACAGTAGCAGTGGCCCCACCAAAACCGGTGTCACCATCGGCTATGATGGGCTTCAAATAGTCAATATAAGGAGTCCGGGCCCGCTCTTCTTGACTCATGCTCATTCGGGCCTCCCTTTGTTTGCGGTCATGGTACTGTTGAGCAAAGTACAAATGCTCAACTTTATTAGGGACTGTGTCGTAAGGGTAGTCAGCAAGATCAGGGCCCGGCTCGTTAGTTGACGTATGGGTTGAGGAACATTGCCACCCAGACACGTAAATAGTGTCTAGGTGCTTAGCCATCATGGTGACCTGGACAGGGTCCAGGGCACCAAAAGTACGCGAAGAAGTGCCATTGGCTTGATGGTTCTTAAGGGTCCTCCAGAGCTTCTTGGCTAACTCATTCGAGCCGTACGATTGTTTGAGGTTGCCACGAAGAGACACCACGTCACGGGCAGAATACAGACGGCGTGTGTGTCTGAACCGCTCAGTGTTCCACCATGCTTGCACCTCTGCCACCTCTGCTTGAAATTTTCCTTCCTCTTCCAAAATCTGTTCATTAATTGATTGAAAATTTTGTTAGTTAGTTGGGAAATACCATACATGATATATGTCCTTGAAAGAATCAATTTGATATACCATCAATAGAATTATGTGCATAGAGTCAAGATAGTAAAGCTAATTTGTATTATACGAGCCAAAAGTTTTCCACGACTAGTTTTACTATATGTGCACATATAGCCAAATGATATTATTTCGCATCTAGGATGCATTTCATATGAGAAACCAAACCTTGGAGAAAAAGATTGGAAAAAATACATATAGGTTTGCAACTGAAAAATTGAAAATACTTATATGATAGTAGTTAATAGTCATATATATGTGAGTACCCGTCCTTGAATGAATCCATAGAGATATGCAAGGATGGGTCTCAATTGTTGAAATATCAACATTCTTATAAAATATATATGTACATATCTATCGTCTACAAAGAGGGGGAGAAAAAAAAGGAAATACCATTGAGGGAACTGAGAAAGATGCAGCCATGGTTAGAACAGTGATATTTTTCTTTTCTAATATATGAATGCTATACAACTTACAAGAAGCTCTATGAAATGGTTGTCTAACCAAGTCTTCCAATTTATAGCGATCTTAGGAATGGGGATGGGTGTTGGAATGGGGTACGTCATGGCAATTTTGGATAAGAGTGGAAATAATATTTTAGGACAATGCTTAAAATGAAATTTTGAATAAAAAGGAAACAACGAAAAATAACATTGAACCCATGAATTTCCTTCTCATTTTCCTTTCTCGCTTCTATACTATGAAAATAATACGAAGTTACTGAGATAATTAAAAGATATATATCTAATTATAACATTCGACAATTGTTACTAACAGATGAAGTAATACTTACTTAATTAGAGTCACTTTATTTTGCATACTCACAAATCCCTACATACAATTGGATACATCCTAACCATTAGATCAAAAGAACAAAAATTAAGGGAAAATAAAAAAAAAAAAAAAAAAAAAAAAAAAGAAAAGAAGAAGAACTAATAATGTAAATATTTTTAAAAAAAAAACCCGGAGGGACTAGATGTTTAAATTACATCATAACTATCATTATTCTATTTCCCCCCAAATCCCACACACTTCACCTCACTTTCTCTCTCTACCAACATTCAAACCCTAGCTATTAACTCAAAAATCACCCGTGATTAACTCTACAAATCACATAAAGAACACAAAAAATGAAAGAATCGACGCAAACAAACACGAATACGGGAAAAAACGATTCAAAATGAACCGATTGAGATCCGGTGAAAAGTAGGTTATCGGTGAACCAATGCTTCTGATTTCGATTAAAGTAAGTAAATTATGTCTGATTTTATTGTCAATGTAAACACGAATATCCTTTGATTTTAATTTTTAATTTGAAGTAGTATTGTTTTAAACATGAGGACGATCTTCTTCACCTTTGTTGAGCTGTTATGATGTGCGCATAAATTTTACCAGAGGCATTCACCTCTGTAATCTACATACTGTTTAAGAGTAGAGAGATCCAAAAGATATATTTGTTAAAATAAAAAGAAGTAAATATGTAGGTTACTTTTGCAGGAAAGAATGATACATAGGACAGGTATAACAAGTTTTGTATACATGGATGCACACCAAGTGTTTGATGAAATGTGTGAGTGAAAAATATTTGATAATCTTGTTATCTAGTCATGTAATTTTGCTTATTAATTAAGTTGTAATGTTGAATTTTGTTTTTAACTGCATTGGAATGATGTTTTTATATCTGATTAATGTTTTAAATCTGCTCTGTATCATATGTGTAGTATCACTAGTGATATTTAAAGTTGATGATATTATAGTTTTGCAGTTTTATGTGCTTTTGGTTGATGATAATTGTGTTTAAGTTACTAATAAGCTGTTCATTATAGTATAATATTGCTTATTATTTAAGTTATGAAAATAACTGTTTTAACATGAGAGAATAA